>QVRM01002115.1:0-127500 GCA_003439945.1 Dermanyssus gallinae
TAGCCGGCTTGCCCGAGGATGTCATTGATGGCATTGTGGCGGCCCTGCGTAAGCCCTGCCAGCTTAGTGCAGTTGAGCCGGTGCAGGCCGCGCTCATCCACTGTTTCACCGCATGGATATTCCTCTTCCTCAAACACGCCAAGCCACGCTCCAGCGGCGTCGGATGAGACCGCTTTCGGTCTAATATTGTCTACATCTAACTCGCAGGCCGACAAAAGAGTTAAGTAGGTAGCCTAAGTTGCGCCTTGGTCCTACCCCTTCTGTTTAGTCACCTGTTCCTCAGAAGGACGACCAGACTGACGTGCGTCCCAGAGCCGAACGGCGTCTTGTTGGTGGCTGATGGATCCGCCGGCAGTAATGGACACTGCGGAGGCGCAGCTATGTGACGAGGCCAGGAAGGCGGGAAAAACAAGGTCCGTGGCCGAGCGAATGCCCATTCCACCCAGCCGGACCGGTAGGCTTGCCTGCGTCCATGCCTTATCGTCGAGCGTCAGGTCAGGGATGCTTTCCAAGGCTCTCCTCACCTTGTCGTCAAGATCCAAAGTTTCTGACGGCAGAAGGAAGGCAGGTGAAGTCCGTAATACGCACAAGACCTTTTGCACTTCCATTGCGTGCCGGACCAGAAAGTAGGCTTGGTGTCTCCCGAGATGTCCCAGCCGCTGGTAAAGCCGGGAGAGTTGTTCTCCCTTCTCGGCCAGTACCGGCCCAATCATGTCGGGGAATACCGCCGTACCCAGCAGGTCCAGCTCACACCGGTCCTTTACAAGAATCTCCGGGAGCTTGCTGTTGAATTTCGCGATTACCTGCTGTCTTTCTCCGTATTCGAAACCCTGAAGAAAAAGGTCGCATTTAGAGGGGTTGAGCTGCAGCCCGCTCCATTGCTCAAACGCTCTAAGATCTTTGATGTCTCTGAGTAGCACCGACGGATCGTTGTCAAGGAGGTGTCCCATCGTACAGGTAGAACAGAAGGACCCTGCATTTCACCTGGTTGACGTACTGATGCAGAAGCAGGCTAAACGCAAGTGGAGTCGCTACGTCCCCCTGCTGACAACCGGCTGATGACGTGATTTCAGTCTCACCGAACATCACGGGAGTCTACTATACGTCTGCTATACGCCTGGTGCATCATTGAATAGAGGGCTGGGGCGTGCTTGGAAACGTCTGTCAATAGATGCCCCCGTTTGTTTAAGTTGAAAGCATTCTTAAAATCCAATTTTAAGAGGCAATATTTCTCGTTGTTTTCGAGAAAGCTGCGAGCTGTATGAACAATTATTTCCGCCCCATTATCAGTGGCGTATCCCATTTGCCTTGGCTACAGGTAGTTTTTCACTTTGACCTGGGAAAGCAGGGCTTTGTGGCCAATTTCTGCAGAGTGCAATCAACGGCTATGGGTCGGTATCCCCCAGTTTTTTTTTCAGGGCGATGAGCCACCCGCCATATATGACGCTTCTCACAGCCTCCGGAACTTGCCCGTTACGTATGATGTCGCATACCTTGGCAAGTGTTTCCAGCACATCGTTGTGGTTTCCGTTGGCAGGAAGAAGGCATTTTAGATGGTCGGGCGTGAGGCCGTCGAGTCCTCCCGCCGCACCAGAAAGAAAGGTACGAAGTGCCTTGGCGACATCTTCGCTCGAGCACGAGCCGACCGCAGGCAGGCCGATGGGGGACGGTGGAACTAGGTCCCCTGCAGGAGCAGAAGGGAGCTTTGCCATCATCCCACAAATCGACTCCTTCGTTACGGATGCAATCGTGTCGTCAGAAGACAAGATTCTAATGGCGCTTCGCACATTAAAATCCATGGAGAGCTTGTAAGCAGCAATCTGAGCACGGGCTTTATCCGTCATTGCACGTTTGCCTCGACCCTTGGCTTCAACGCGATTGAGATCTGCACCTCCGAAGAGAGCCACCTTTTCCTTGACCACGCTGGCCAGGCTATGGTCTCTGAGTTTCTTTGTCAACGTGAAGAACTTCCGGGGCGAGATTGAGCAGCGCGGTCCAGCTCGATTCGTCATTATTTTTCACAACATCTTTAAGCAGACGGTGGAAGAACTTGCGCAAAGGGATTCTGGCTCCCTTTGGAATCCTGCGCAGCACCTTGCGTGTCATCTTAGCGTTAGCAAGTAACCGGTGAAGAGGCGAGGGAGAAGAGGGCGGCAGGTGTTGGCTAGGTGACGGTCCTCCATTCGCTGGCAGTTGGCTGGTGGAGTGAGAAGAAGGTTCTACTAGCGGAGCACGAGAAGAAACCAGCGGCTGTGAGATGCTGCTATTAGTGGCGGTGGCCTGTTGGAGCGCTGTTGATCCACTAAACTCGGCTATCTTCTTCTTATAAGTCCTTCCTGCGTGAATTTCGATATCCCTCTTCGTAGGAAAGCACTTGGAACACCACGAGCATTGGAACTCATTAGCCATTGCAATTGCTTCTCATGTGAAACAGAACTGTTACTGGCTTTGCTGCTGGCTCAAATTCTTGCCTTTCCAAACAAAACCGCCGTTTTCATTGTCGGCGTGATGAAATAACATTTAAATAATAATAATATATATATATATATATATATATATATATATATATATATATATAAACATCATTTATTTAAGTGTAGCAAAATATACATTTGTGATGTAAGAACGTGTGCACAGCCCGCTGGGGCTTAACTCAAGGCACTAGGTCCAGGCCTGGGCTGGTCCACCTAGCCATGGTACCTCTCACCGAAGCGGCATTCCCCCTCTGAACATCTAATGACAGACGTTGCAGTAAATACTCGCTCGCCCTCTTGTCTCCTGTAGCGAGCGCCAATCTTTTCCCGACATCCTTGAGCAGTTTCGTCGTGAGCGACCCAGGCCCCCCCAATGTCTCGAATGCAAGCGGTGAGAACAAGTGTGGATAACTGATGCTTGAATATTTTCTGCACTTGGCTGCTTCCGCTAGGGCTACCGCGTGTCCAAGGCGGGCTGCGCCCGTACCGACCATTGAGGGGGCTAGAGAGTCGGTTACGGTCGCGTCCCACATCAGCATTTGGCCCCGCTCGAAGGGAGTCAGGGTCATTCCATCAGGTCCCCTTCCATCGTCTCTGACTAAGCCAGACGGCTCCAAAATGCATGGGTAGCCTGCCGATCGGACCCCTCTGCTAAATGTCTCGTTCAGCGCCGAGTGGCGTGCGATTCTGCCTGAACTCTGGAGACAGGAGAGTCCATGGTGACCAAGGGAGTCGACCTCGTCACCGCATCTGCACCGGTGTGGGGAGACTAGCTCAACTCCTAACCTCAACCCGACTAGTATTCGTGTAGACTCATCGTCGAGCAGGGTACCCAGCTGAGGGCTCGGGGAGAGCGTGTCATGCACCTGCACCGGGCGACGAAACTGCCTGTAACCTCGCTTTGCTAGCGGCCGTAGTTGTTCGGTCCCACAGGCCGTTCCATCGGCCGTCGTTTGCCATTTCTGACCACGCGCGCTGAAGAGAAGGAGTCTCCGGTAGAGACCCGCAGAATGCGATGGCGTCATCGTGGGTCTGTTCAAGCGTGGCCTGGAAGTTTGCAATCGCCCGGGTGTCCAGGATAGACTCGACACCACTAGTCGCCGAATGTAAAGAGGCGATGTGTGCTGCGACTGAAAGAGAAACAGCTTCAGGCAGGCCCAGTCCGCCTCTGGCAACCGGTAAGAAGGCCTGAACTAGGGAATCGTCTCGCAGCCGCAGGTTGAGTATAGATTCCAACGTAAAGCCCATCTTCGAGTTAATTTCCTCCAACTGGGCCGAGAAGGCTGAACTGTTGATTCCCCTGAACAGGTAGTTCAGCCTCGACGCAGAGAAGCATGAACGCAGGAGGTACAACCCCCGGTGGGCGCCCAGCTGGGGAAGACGATTAAAACCGACCCCGTCGTCCAAGTACCAAAGATTGAGAGGACTTTCGAGTGAGTTAACCAAGTCCTTAACGGCAAGACAGAACAGAGGGGGCGCAAGGGGATCTCCCTGTTGAACCCCTACAGCCGAAGTGAGCAGTGCCGAGGGCAAGACCAAGTGCGATGGATCGCCGTAGGCCAATTTTACTTGGTGATAAATGGCAGGGGTCTCATCTCCAACCACCTTCAACAAGTGATCCCTTCTGACGGTGTTGAACGCGTTCTTAAAGTCAAGTTTGACTAGGACGGATGGATCGAGCCGAGAATCAATAAAAGCCCTGGTAGCGTGAATCATTATTTCAGCACCTCCCTTGGTGGAGAAACCCAGCTGGTGCGGTCCAATCGCCAGGTTAATAGTACCCCTAGAGTCCCTAACTGCCAATTTTGCCGCGACCCTGCGTAGTACTGAAGAACAAGCGATAGGTCTGAACGAGCCGTCTTTCTTCTTCAATGCGAACAGCCTCGCTCCGAAGATGAGGGGGCACCACCTTGGATGTGGAACTCCCCATCGCAGTAGGTCGATTACCTTTGCCAGGGCCTTACAAAGTCCATCGGATGAGCAGCCAAGAATCGGTGAGAGGAGGTCCTGTAGGAGCCGAGGTCTTATAAAATCCAGGCCGGCGCTCGAGCTCTTTGAAAATGATCCAACCGCATAGCGAACATCCTCGACCGACGTAGATGAAGGTAAGAGTTGTGAGGGTGGAGCAGACGGCCAGCACAAGTCTGGCTGCGCGGGGGGGTGTTTTTCCCGTAACGTCGCCGTAGCGGCTGGTTCATCGACCATAACGTCGTCAGATAGAAGAAGGCGGGCTGCTCCCGACACATCCCCGTCCGATAGCTTGGCCGACACAGCCCGCGTGATTGACTGATTTCGCTCAACATTACCACCCGAATCACCCGCGGTAAGTAGGGGAGCCAGGTCTGTAAGCCGAACACCACGTCGGAACTCCACCAAGTTCTTTCTGATGACCACTGCCAGAGAACGTGAATCCCTGCGCCCTATCGGTAATCTCAGCACGACTGGGGCGAAAGAGAAAAGCCCAAGCCAGGCAGCGTCGTCGTTGTCCGAAACAACCTTTAAGCACACCTCTGACAAGGCGTCAGCCACAGACTTCCTTACCACTTTGGGCAGGATACGAACCAGCTTCCCAGTTTTAATGAAAGCCTGGATGTACTCCGTGAGGTCTAGAGAAGACTCGTTCATGGCCCCGTTAGGAACGGGTATGGCGCCTCCACCCCCATGTTTGACCGTAACATGTCTACGGAGGCCTCGCCTGGCGAAGGTCTGGCCGCATTGGTGACAGGTAACCCTGTTGAGCCCCGAGGTGTCTGGCGGAGTCGCAGGATTCTGTCCAGATGTGAGGCTTGGACCGGCACCTTCTGAAGAATCCGACGACCTGACCTGTGTGGGTTCTGTCTCCGTCCTGCCATCGTTGTGATCACCCGTCATGATGATTGTCTGAGGTCGCTAGCAACCGACAGTAGCGCCAATAAAGGCCGCAATGCGTTCGTTATTGACTCAACCATTTTTGACAGCTCAGACTTCATAGATATTAAGTCCCGAACTAATCCGGACGACCCGTGAGCCACTGGCTTGCGAGGTCCCCGGCGTAACCTTCGTTCGTGGCTTGGCTCGAGGACGCTGTTTGGGGGCCGCTCTAGGCCGGGGTAGAAGGAGCTGCGGAGTGGAGTTTCCACCAACCGCGATGCCGCGCACCACCGAGGCATATGTCGCCCCCTCCGGGGAGGAAGAAGCTGAGTCCGCGCTGCTTGAGCCCTGTGAAGAGGGTGTAGGCGCTGTCAAGGCTTCGTTGATAGATGCATCCGGGTGATTAGCCCGGACCTGGTGGAGGGTTCTGGCTTCCATTAGAACCCTATTCCTTTCTCTCAGGTAGAATAATCGCGGGCAGCTGGGTGACTTTGCGTCGTGAGGTCCCCCGCAGTTGACACACTTGGACGAGTTCGGACAATCGGCGCCTAGGTGGCCTCCTTTGCCACAGTTGCGACAAGCCTTGGAAAGTGAGCAGTTCGCCGCAATGTGGCCAACCCTGGAGCAGTTAAAGCAGACTCGGGGCTGGTCGGGTTTCAGAACTACCGCGTGCGAACGATAGCCCAGGAACACTGACGCCGGTGGTTGACGGTCGAAGGTCAGGATCACTTTTGGCAGAGGCTTCTTTTGATTGCCAGAAGAGACGAACAGTCTTCGGGCAGCCGTGACGCCGTAGTTTGATAGCTCCGTTTTTATCTCTTCCTCTGTTAGCGCGGTGCAGACACCTTGAATCCTGGCCTTAAACGAGGCCAAGCCCGGGCAAGAGGCGGTCACCGGGATGTCATCAACGCATGTTAGGCTGGAAAGCTTCTGAGCTACATCGATGGAGGAAACGTTGACAAAGATGCTGCTCTTATCGCCTGAGATTCGCCCCTCCGGCACC
Organism: Dermanyssus gallinae; assembly: GCA_003439945.1. Lineage (NCBI taxonomy): Eukaryota > Metazoa > Arthropoda > Arachnida > Mesostigmata > Dermanyssidae > Dermanyssus > Dermanyssus gallinae. Next base: position 6,328 of record QVRM01002115.1, read on the forward strand.
AGGCTGTGGATTGCCTTGAATAACCGTAGCATCGAACCTTCTTTGAAGTCAGCCAAACTCCCGTCAGGGTTCTCCTTGTGTCTCAGGCGAACCCTGAAAGCTCCGAATGCTCCTGAGTTGACTTCGCTTTTCAACCGATCTAACTGTTTTTGCTCCCGCAGCACGGTCTTCTTTACCCTCGCGCTAGCAACAACGGTAAAACCATCGTCACCCGAGGGTTCATCAGCCACCGAGTCAGCATCGACGCCCTGCCTTCTTCGCTTAACGCCCGCGGACTTGTTACTCATGGCGCTAGCGGGCCTCGAAATATCGCCGACGGCTGCAGGTGCATCAGTGCGAATGTTCGCTATGTCCAGGCTAGCTGGAGGCACAACTAGCCGGGCAGGGGCATTTGGGCCCATGATCACGTTTCACATTCACTCGCAATGCCTTGTATAGTTATATCACCAAGTATATGTATATATATGCCACTACTGTGTGTATATATGTCGCCTTGATATGTATGTTACCACCGCCTTGTATATGTATGCGCAGCACCTTGCGTGTCATCTTAGCGTTGGCAAGTAACCGGTGAAGAGGCGAGGGAGAAGAGGGCGGCAGGTGTTGGCTAGGTGACATTCCTCCATTCGCTGGCAGTTGGCTGGTGGAGTGAGAAGAAGGTTCTACTAGCGGAGCACGAGAAGAAACCAGCGGCTGTGAGATGCTGCTATTAGTGGCGGTGGCCTGTTGGAGCGCTGTTGATCCACTAAACTCGGCTATCTTCTTATAAGTCCTTCCTGCGTGAATTTCGATATCCCTCTTCGTAGGAAAGCACTTGGAACACCACGAGCATTGGAACTCATTAGCCATTGCAATTGCTTCTCATGTGAAACAGAACGGTTACTGGCTTTGCTGCTGGCTCAAAGTCTTGCCTTTCCAAACAAAACCGCCGTTTTCATTGTCGGCGTGATGAAATAACATTTAAATAATAATAATATATATATATATATATATATATATATATATATATATATATATATATAATTTAATTTGTATATATATATATATATATATATATATATATATAATTTAATTTGTATATATATATATATATATATATATATATAATTTAATTTGTATTTATATATAATGCTCTATGTTGAGTGGTCCAGTGGAACCTTAAACATACGTGTGGATTCTCGTCGTGTCTGTTCTATAACGCTGACAGGTGGAGATGACATACTGTAGAATTCAGAAAGGGAAAGGGAAAAAGCGCGCGCGGTCGATCAAGCAACAGAAAGAAAGAGAGCGCGAAAGAGATACATAAACAGAGAGGGGTGAGAGAGACACAAGAACGCCATAGCGTAACGTAACTGTGTCAGCCAGTCAAGGCTTTTGTTTCGCTAGTGTTGTCAGAGTGAGTTGGCCTTTCGTGCCCTTCTTCTCCAATGGCCTGATCTGTTGTTGTTGTTGTTGTTGTATGACTGGACTCAACCGCTAGTATAAATAGTGACTAGGTAGGATCCGGCAAGGGAGACGGCGGCGTAGATCTGCTATGACCGCCGCCAGATAGCGCCTCAATCGTTGACAACCGTCTGTGGGGCCCCTGGCCCCATCATCATCACCATCATCATAAGAACGTTGTCGTCGCCGTCGTCATGACTTAAGTCATGGAAGCGCGCATTTGACCAATAATCGTAGTAGTAATATTCATAATAATGGTGGTGCGTGTAGGGGACGATAGAGACGAACAAACTATGCGGCCAAAACAACGGTTGAAACTCCCTCAACTGCAATTACTACGCACGTACCCACCCGCAGTAAGAAAGTGGGCTAATTTATTGAGCTTAGCCGAACGACCACCACCACCAATGTGAAATGACCACCCTTCGGTGCGCAGCTCTGTCGCCTGCTAATTTTTCAGTGCCGAACGCGAAACGTCAAGCAACGTCGTCCTAAGCGCGACCCAGTGCGGCATTTATCCGTCACAATTCTGCAGCACGCATTCACACACTGACACAGCCATTAAATGCGCCATTTTTTTTTTTTTGTAATATAAATGTGTTTAAACGCTTAAAAATTTGTAATTTGTAAAATTTGTAAAAACAATGCGTAAAAATTGTAATTTAAATGTGTTTAAATGCGCCCAGTTAAACACAATATTTTGTCTCTTAAATTCTACCTTCAGTAGTATCTTGGCAGGTAAACGAACATACACATAGTTACTCAGGTACTAAAACAAGTTAACCCGAGTGTTTCGTTCTCTTCCCCTTCTGCGCCAGTTGATCAACAAGCAACAGCAACAACAATAACAACAACAGCAACACTTAACAACAACATCAACATCAACAATTAACAACAACAACAAAAACATCAACAATAACAACAACAGCATCAACAATAACAACGACGACAACTCGGAGAAGGCCGACGCCATGGATACGTGCCGTACGGAGGGGAAGAGAGTGATTTTGCGGGCACTCAATGTCGAAGAGGAAGAAGAAGGCGAAGAAACTCGCTTTGGCAAGGACATACGCAACCGGTAGCGCATGAGTGCGCTGCAGATAAGGCAGGAAGGAGGTCGGAGAACTGCTGCTTGAGGTAAGCTGTGAGGTAAGCGTTGATGCGCGACGAACATCCTGTTAGCTAGTGACAACGACGACCGAGTATTGAACAACCTCAGTGCTACCTCGCCAGGCCAGCTTTGAGGCTGAAGCTGACCGTAAGCCCGTGCTTGACTAACAGACGAAACGGTCCGCTGTCAGCAAAAGCAAAGCGAAGGAGCCAGCAGCAACAACCGCAGTTGACAACAACAACAGCAACAGCAGCAACAACAAACATTTCAGACTACACACTGAGTTCTGGCTACATGTCTTCGCTGTTGTTGGCCATCGATCAATTGATTGATTGCCTGATTGATTGATCGATTGACGGCGACGACAGCAACTTCGGCGACGTCATTGTGGAAAGTTGCTGTTGTTGTGTCAATAAACAAGAGACGACGAGGTTGAACCAACAAACAGGAAGACAAAGAAAAAACGCCATGTTAGTTGAGTCGGATAGATTGACGGCAGATTTGAAGATCCGGCGGTAATTCGGAAAAGTCGAGTTATTGCTGCACGTGTTGTTGTCGTCGTCGTCGTTGTTGTTGTTGTTGTTGTTGTTGGTGTTGGTTTTGTTGTTGTTGTGCGTTGCTGTTTTTGTTGTGCGTTGTTGTTGTTGTTCTTGTTTTGCGTTGCTGTTGTTGTTGTTCTTGTTGTGCGTTGTTGTTGTTGTTCTTGTTGTGCGTTGTTGTTGTGCGTTGTTGTCTGTGTATCTGTTGCGTTCTTTGTCCTTCATCGCATCAGCGGCGGCCGTGCTGGCTGGGTGACGGGCTGGTTGCGGGCATGGATGAGGCCACTGCTGCCGCTGCTGCAGCAGTATTGCTAAGTATGACGATGAAGTCGATGAATGGCTGGGCCCTCACAGGAAGTGGCAAGTGGCGAAGTTCGCCGAGAGAAAGGGCCTCCGACAGAGACCCAGATTCAATGTGGCGCGCGCCACAGCTTTTGACAGCAGTTACGTCGACCGCGAGCAGGAGGAGGAGGAGGTTGAGAACAACAACAACAGAAACAACAGCAACAACAACGACAACAGCAACAACAACAACAACAGCAGCAACAACAACAACAATAACGTCGACGACGTTGTCAGTCTCGTACTGTGTTGAGGCCCCACAGGCGAGCTAGTAAAGCTGTCACCGAACCTGTCAAGAGTTCTGTTATTATGATTGTTGTTGTTGCTGCTGCTGCTACTACAGCCAGCTTATTAGCAGTAAGCTAACTAAAGGGCTAAAACCGCAGCAGCAACAACGAAAGTCTGAGTTTCCATTTCCCTATATCGTTATGTGTGTATCGCTCTCTCTGTTTATCTCTCTCTCCCCTTCGATATATGTGTGTAAATATATATATATATATATATATACACGTATTTTCATATCTCCTTCCATCTCTGTATCTACTTTTGGAACAAACTTCTTCTTCTTGTGGTGTTGTGGCAGTGTTCGCCTGATCTCGCAGGCGCTAGTGACGGCAAACTGACCAGCCAGCATCCGTGACGAAGCAGCAGCAGCAGCAAAACGGAGAAGGAAGGCCCCGCGCGGAGCACCTGCTCCTCGATCGAATCAGAAGACGTCTCCGCTAGACCACGACGACCACCACCATCACAACCACAACCACAACCAACTAACTCTCTCAGTGTGTTTCGTGCGCGCGTCCGTGACTGATTCGCTCCGTTCGAAGATCGTAGTATGCTGGCTCAGCCGCCAGGCACCAGGCTGATACCATCAGACGACTGACAGTGGGTGGTGAATGCAGACACGAAACAGTACTCGGTTGGTGGTAGGTAACCCGCTCAGATCACAGAGACGCAACTTTCTAGCCAAACGGTCGAGCCGGCCACGGAGGACGGGTCACAGAGAGGCCACGATCTTTCACATCGAATATTCGCTCGTTCTACTGCGCACTGTTCGTTACCACACTTCGTCGACTTCGGAGTCTTCTTCGGCTTCAACGACTTTGCTTCTGTGAATATCCTCGCGGATAGAGAGGTGTTTCGGCGGCCGGGAATGCCAAATCGTGACAATGACGCCACACCGGATACAATACTGTTACGCGACGCCAAAACCGAGGATATCATTGTTGGCTGTTAACCGTAATTGCACATAGTGATTGCCAACCGAAGTGGTCGGCACTGGTTGGTGTACTACTTCCGTGCATACTTCGTACAGGCTACCTCTTTTATTTGTGTAGTTTCACAAGTGCTGTTGCAATGACGACATCTGAATATGAATAGATTGACAATCGGCCAAAGTGCAACAACGCAAATTGCTGTCTATTCGAATAAACGTGTAACACACAGCAATCACAGCGCGCCGTAATCATCCGTGATGCGTCCGTGCTCTTGTTAGTTGTTGTCTACGTGAGAAAACGACCGATCATCGCCTACGAATCGCCCGCCTACTTTAAAGTTTAGCAATCACGTAGTTCCACACACCTCACCCTTGACGTAAGTGATTCCTTCTGACGTTCTGGAATCGGCAACGACAACCACGGCAACAACAGAGAGAGCAACAACAGCAACAACCACAACAAGAATAGCAGCAACAACAAACACCAATCACAACAAGAATAGCAGTAGCAGCAACAACAACAACAGCAACAACAATACACCTTGATCTCAACACCTAGACGCCGGCCGCGACATGCCGCGTCTGGCGACCTTAGAGTCGCGCAATGACTTCGTGCGCGGAGTCTACCTGCTGCTGTCGATCGAGTTCACGACGATCGCGCTAGCGTCGCTGTTTCCGCTGCTCAACCGCGAACTGTGCACGTCGCTGCAGAACAACATCGAGGTGTTCGTCATCACGTCGCTGTCTCTGCTCGTCCTCATTGCGATAGCCGCCTGCTTCGCGCTGCACCGCCGGGTGCCGTGGAACGCGCCGATGCTCGCCGTGTTCACGATCGGCTGGTGCATTCTCATGGCAACGGTGTCGGCGGCCGCCGAATCCTACGGAGCTGTGTTCGTGTTTGCCACCCTGGCCGTCATCTGTCTGCTGATCGCGATCATCAGCTGCGTCGAGCACTGGAACCCCATGAGTACGTCGAATCAATCTTCTCTCGATACAAACATATACATATCGTTTATTTCGCAATAACATTGCATTTCAAGATGTTTACTACAATCCACACGCTCAGATACGCTCCATGCAAACCGACACCGTTCAGATACGCACCCTCACATATCATTCATCATATCACAGTAGACCACGCATCGTACATTTCACGTGTACTTTTTCCTATCGGAAAACCTGTGTTGGCTAGAGAGGTTGGACACAGAATGCTAGTTGCCGACATGTGCTATCCTACCCTTTTCAATATAGTCTCTAATCTTATATATATATATATATATATATATATATGGAAATAGTTGCAATTCAGAAGACTAGCAAGACCAGAAACATTGATAAATTTGGAACATGTATAATATACAAAAAAAAATATATATATATATATATATATATATATATATATGTATATACTCTTTTTTGTATATTTATGTAGGTGACTGCAAATGTGAAAAGTAAGTAAAGGGTATATACAAATTTACAAATCTTATGTAAAGCATATATGCATGTACAGTTTTCACCAAGTGCCCTTTTTTCTAAGCGGCAGCTACGGGTCGCGAGTGGCGGCCGCGGTCGATCTGACACGGAGATTTGAGGGTGTTGTCAAGGCGGTGATGACGCATTGAAACAATCGAGCCGTGGTGACGGGTTCAGCTGCTCTTTCCAGATACTCGTAATAAAAGTAGTTGTAATAGTAGTAGTAGTAGCCCGCCGTTAGCAGTTGCCGAAACGCAAACTGCACTACTGCCGCCTCTACCACCACTTACTAGGAATACTGCTGCTCCAGTTGCAACTGAAGCACGAGCATCTCCAGTCGTTTCTATGGACTGATGCTGACTAAGTTGGCAATTCGCCGAACGCCGGTGGATCAGATCAGCTGAATTAAGAGGGCTGGCTGGCAGCCTAGACACTCTCGACAGTACCAGGTACAGCATACGAATTAAGTCGGCCCTTCCTGCCTGTTTATAATTGGTTGGTTGGTCGCTTGCTTGAATAGCTAAAGACGTATCTATCTATTAGGTATACAGACGAATACCGAGAAACGAAGAGCGCCAGCGGCATAATTACTACACAAGCTGGTGTCTTCCTTTCGTCACCCGCTCGTCAGAGGCGGTTGAAGCTTAGTGGTGGTTGATTGGTACAACTAGCCGAAACGAGTCAGCGAGCGAGATGTGACGGATGCGCGGAAGCCCAGGGCTACCGACCGACGAACTGACAAAGGAATGAGACAAAAGAACCGAAAAATGATGAAGCCGGCGATGACGAGAAATGTCTGTGGTGGACAACGGCGACGAAGACGACTACGTCGCCGCCCCTGGTCTGCTGACTCACGAGACCGGAACGCGCAGCAACCGTCAGCTCCAACGGCGGCATCACTGAACACCGCGACAGAAACTCGCTATTCAACCCGCAGTGGCTGGAACCAGCAGGCTTTTTTGTTGTTGTTGTTGTTGGTGAGATGGAAAAATGCTTTTACGCACACCCAAAGCGGGTAGTATGGGACTCGATGCCGATGTTGTTGGCGTAATACCCCCACTAGAAACCTCTCGCCTAAATGGCAGCCTCAGGAAACTGGAACCATTCTTTAATACTAACTACTTTAACCCCTGGAACCCTGTAGCCTGAGGTGAACTCTGCGCCGCCGAAGTGTGCGCGAGTAGCCATGAGCAACAGTATTATTATTATTATTATTATTATTATTATTATTATTATTATTATTATTATTATTATTATTATTATTATTATTATTATTATTATTATTATTATTATTATCATTATTATTATTATTATTATTATTATTATTATTTATTATTTTTATTATTAATGATTATTATTTATTTAATATGTCTTAGAGCAATACAGTTGTGAGGTGTGAATGTGTATCCTCATTATTTTATAGTTTCTATTATTATTATTATTATTATTATTATTATTATTATTATTATTATTATTATTATTATTATTATTATTATTATTATTATATGTGCATAGACAGGTAACCTATACATATCAATAGTAATACGCTCTTAATAAACAAATCTATTATTGATAGTGAGAATGATAGGAACTGTTAATTGTGTATCATTACACTTGCTCTGTGTAGCCGGTAGTGTGTTGTGTCTGCGTAGTTGCTGTGTGTTAGCGTGTCCGTGTGCGACCGGCCTGCCTTCCCGTCTCCACGACAATCACAGGGCCGAGTGGGCCCGTCGTCACATGTAGTGTGTGTATGCACGGCCGTGTGTACTATATCTCTGTGCGTGTGTCGGTGAGCGAGTGAATGTATGTATGCCCGTCAGTTTTGGTTATCTGGCTTCGTGCCATGATTCTGGCGAGGTATGCCCCCCTTCAGCTTCTGCAGCTGTTGCTACTGTTGTTGCCACAACTGTTGTTGCTGTTGTTGTTGTTCCTACTCCTGCTATTGTTGCTATTACTGTTGTCGCTGCTGTCCTGCAATGATAGTGATGATGATGACGAAGATGATGATGATGGTCACAATGTCCATCAACAAAACCACGACGGGCCGCCACCCCCATGGGCAACATCGCGACACCACCATTGCCTGGTGGAATCAAGACCGAAAGCGGCCTCAGCCAGACAAGTCACATGTGGCTTGCTGGCCCAAGTCCAAGATTGTCGATGTCATTGCTGTTGTTGTTATGGTGGTGGTGGTGGTTGTTGTTGTTGTTGCTGTGGCTGTTGTTATTGTCATCTAGTCAAGCACGATTTCCGCAGATAGCAGTTGTTTATATTCGTAGCAGAAGCAGCTGAGTCGCCCAACGAAACTGAGAGCTGCCGCCTCCGACGAGCGAACGAACGTCGAAACGTCGTCAATCTATGTGGTGGCCAGTGGAATTATATGGTGTGGAGGTAGTGGTTTAGTTAGTGGTGGCGGAAACGCCTGTTTGCCAGCCTGCATTCCTGTCGCCTGGTTGCACTTACGCGTTCTGTCCGTCCGGCCATCCGCCCGTCTGACCCAACAGCAGCAGCAGCAGCAGCAACAACAACAGTAACTATTTCGGCAGCTTGTCACGATGGTCAGGTCACCGCCATTTCGACACAAAGCTAAGCCGCTGGGGCCGCTGATAAAGATGATGTGTTTCGTCGCGTTGCGTCGCGGCACTTTGACTTTTTTGACGACACCGCCGCCGCCGTACGAGACGTTGCACCGTTCGTGACAAAAAGGGAATTCAGCGTTTGAATCGTCGGTGTCGCGCCGGCACTGCGTATTAAAATTTGGCGTTGCGTTGTGTATCGATTTTCGGCAAACGCCTGACTCCGGCAACAGCAGCGGCTCGAACGCGACTCGAAGCGTAGAAACAAAATGCGGGAGAGCCATTCATCGTCTGACTGTCATCCATAAACGCATGCACACATTTTTGTAGGGGGTTCATACTTCAATAGTTTGGGTGTGTTTGTAATTAGGTATGAGTTTACTTTAGACTTGTTGGTTATACGTCTAGTCGTATGGATAACTAACAAGTATACAGTAAATCAGTTGAGTGAATGCACTGAATTGTGCAAGAAACTGATAATGTGCTGAATTGTGCAAGAAACTGATAAAGCACTGAATTGTGCAAGAAGCTTATAATGCACTGAATTTTGCTAGCATTTGATAATGCACTGGGTTTTGCAAGAAATTGCTTATACATTCAATTGTGCAGGTTACAGTGAGCGTGGGTCTTATGCTTACTTGTGCAGGGTCAAGCTCTGCCAAATGCTCTAGCCAAATAAGTTGAAATGTTTATTAAAGTACGAAGGTGTTTAATTAAAACTTGACCGAGGGCCAGTAGAGGTTCCTGAGAGGTGAGAAAGCCACCTTTGCAGTTCCTCGCTACTAAGCAACACTCGATAATAATCGAATCTTGTGAGACTATGCCGTATTTCTATTTCATCGATACGCGTCTCTGGTCGTTTAAGATTGCTTATCCAATGGCTCTATCGCCTAGCATGCACCACGTTTAGGACGTATTTCTCTCTTTCTCATTTTTTTATTTGCCCATACACACCTGCATTCACTCTCCTTGCACGCTTGCAGAGCCCGTCAGGCCAGGTACGCGGACGAGAGGCTGTTGTTTAGTTAAGAAGATAACGTCTTCGTTTTGCTTAGCAAAGTTTTCTATCTCAGCAAACAGGCCAATGATGGGTAGCGGAAATTACTAACTTAAATATGTTTTGTTGAACTTATTTTGAAAACAAACCGGAGCTACTCAAGCCTAATCACTACATAAGACAAAACAAACGCAGCTGCCCAACTTACATCCATACATGCATGGACGCTATAGAAAAACATAAAACATGTGTTACACTATGCTGCTGGTGGGACATCAACGACACACGATTCACTTCGAACTTCTGACAAGTAAGAATTTCTGACAAAGAAGTAGATCAGTGCGGTCATTTCTAAGCAGCCGCCGTAGTCCCCGGTACAATTTGCACCTTAGGACTGTATTCTATTGTGATTTCTTTGAAGCTTTCTAGATAAGCAAGGCAAGCGAAACGCCTAAAAAAAACTTGCCTTTAAAGAGGCACAGAATGCAATTTTTTTTGTTCGACTTCAAAAAGCCACCTAAGAAGGTTAGCTAGTTCCACGGACAAACAATGCTAAAGAGTCTGTCTAAATATTCTTCAATAACTTTCGCAGATACCTTAGGGCCGCTTAATTGTACTATGGTAGGCAGTTTCTACCGGAGGTCAAATGTTCTATAAGCATAATGGCTTCAATTATAGAAGAGTTGACTTTTGTTTGAACATTTTATTTAAGCATTTTTAAATGCGGCTTGTACTGTTGTAATTATACGCCGTGTTGAGCCCCGGCAGCGCAGTGTAGCAGGAGAGGGGGGAATCGATCCTACCGGGCGCCATCCCTCTCTACTTTCAGTCTGTCCTGCGGCTGACGACAAATGCCGGCCTGGGCAGGAGGAAGACACACATTTAGGTTAACGTACAGATGACCCCAGACAGACACCCCGTTCTCTACCCTTCCCCAAGCAAGTACATGGTTTGGGGTTCTCCTCCTCACCCCATTTGCGGGGCCGCCATAGAGACCTCTGAGAGCGACTAGAAGGAAGAAGCGCCGAGAAAACTAACGAGAACCAACAACGTCCGCTGCTCTGTTATCTTGTTGACAAGAGCACAACGGACGTAGGGGCAAGCGGGTCCAAAGAGAGGAAGGCGAAGATCACACTGAAGTCCAGCAGCACAAAGCAAGAAGGTGATCATTCACCTATTGGCCAATATTAAAGGTCTAGAAATGCTAGAAGGTACGCAAGAAAGCGCAACTGCGAAAGCAGAGACCGAGAAGGTTGCGCAAGGTATAGTCAGGACGATAATCAGGCTACCTAAATGATCCGATCGATGAAAGCAATATCATCCCGGTGAACAATCTAAGCTATCAAACAGACCCACCACCAGCAGAACAGACAACGTATTCAAAATACAGTAGTCGTATCAAGACAAGGTAAACATTTGTCGATACACTCAAAGAGCTCAATAATAATTGTTGTCATGTTGTTTTTTTGTTTCAAGCTGATTGACCGACGTTGCATTCCAATTTTTTGGCTTGACTCCAAATGATAATTATTTGCAAAGCACATTGGAGCCTCAATCTCAAGATCAAAAAGAGACCTGACGACCTGACTATTAATTCCGCTGTGGCTGCACTGGGAACGCTTTGCATGAAATGCCTTAGTGTTCTGCACCTTTGAATCTTCATATATATGCCCTCTAGGACGAAAGAATCGCCCTTAACAGTCTTCCATAGAAGGTTTTGGACACGCTTGTTTGTAAATATGTTCCGCCATACCTAGTTAATGTTACATCCTGGATACTTTAAAGAGAGTTCTGTTTCAAACGGCAAGGTGGCCTTCCCGATGACAGGCGGGGTGCCACAGGACTCAATCCTGGGCTCATTACTATGAAACCTGGCGTATGACGACGTCCTGCGGCAAACCGGTCTATCCCTGGGAATAGACATGATAGCTTACACTGACGACTAAGCGGTCGTGGCACAGGCTAAAACGGAAGACACCCTTAAACTAAACACAAACAAAGCTTTTCATTCAACAGCGGAATGGATGAAGGCAGCGGAGCTGGCACTCGCCCCGGAAAAACTAAGAGCGTTCTCTTCATTGATAAAAAGAGAATTCGACCGCTGCACATACTGGTCGCAGGGAAAACAAAGAAAAAGGCAAAACAAATTAAAAAACTTTTACTTTGGGGTCACGCTGGGCACCTTCATAACGGGCTAAGGCCACATTAAAAAGGCTAAAAAAACCCAAAGCGGCAAATGCTATTGCTAGGAAACTTCCGGATTTACATAAACTGCGAACTCGCACAAGAAAACTACTGATGTCAATCGAGCTCCTCGGGACTATCGCGTGGGCTAGAGTGACCCTTAAGACAAAGACAGCCCGCAGCCCTTAGGACATTTCAACGGAACAATCAGCACAAACGCAACTCTGCAGCTCGCCGGAGACATTCCCTAGGACCTCAAGGCGTCGAGAGACAGCGCCTATAGGATAATGGCACACTTGCCGAGAACGACAAAGAAAGAGAGAGAAATGCTGCTATAAATCACTGGCAGGTCGAGTGGGGCGCCATTCTCTCTTGTGTCTGCCCCCGGAAAGAGCTTAAGGAAACTGTTGCCAAACATACACGAATGAATAGCAAAGCCGGGAGGAGACCTAACCTTTTACCTGACACAGGCTCTCACGGGGCATGGCAAATTTCAATCATACCTCTCCCGAATAGGGAAGACTCCATCAGAAACACGCGTTTTCTGCAAATAAGCCCTGAAATATACTCCTCGAGTACTAGACATGGGAAAAGGCTATAACCGTGGCACTCAGACAGATTCGCGAGAGGTGGCCCAGAGAGGGAATAACTCATCCCGAACTTCAGGACCCCCGCGAGATAGTATAAGAAAATTCGTGTAGTACATCCTAGGTTCGTGTGGTAACATCCCACTTCCCAGTTATGGGAAGTGGGAGCGGAAAGAACACAAGGGCACCAACAATAGCACGGAGAATGTAAGGAAAGGCAAAATCTTTTAGCGGCCGACGTGACTGAAGAAAGCGCAACTTTGAATCAAAGGTGCGCCTGACAGGCGGCCGCGGCCAAATGATCCGATAGGGCACTTGCCACATCTCGTGATAGCTCTGTCCTGGAGGTCTGGGCCATCAGAGAGTGAAGTTTATGGGTGGGGGGAGGTGCGTTTAGTGGGTATGGGTCTCAGCGGCGTAACATCTATCCGCTCGGGTCGAGTCCCACACTGCTCGCGATGCAAAGTGAGATTTCGTACTTGTAGGGGCGGTGCGTGACTGCATGTTATCCAACCAAAAAATGCCTTCTTTTGTGCGGGAAACGGCACATCTAGGGTTCAGCATGAGAAATTAAGTAATGATTAATCTACAACTAGCCGTATAGGTAGGTATAAACCGCCCAAATGTGACTGCATTGCGTAGTTCGAAGGGTTGTGCTTTTTATTATTGTCACATGGTTTCTCTTATCTGGCACAGTGTAACTTTATCAGATACGAGAAGCCATGTTAGTAATACTACGCAGAAGTGTACACAAAAGTTCAATCGCTGAAAGATATAACCCGGAGGCGACCTTACTACAATTTCATTACAGGGGTTGCTAAGATGTACCCGATATAGGGAATAAGCAATTAACAATATTTAACATAAATATGAATTATGCTTGCCGATTATGTGACTAGCATGCTGACCAACATACAACTCTAATATTGAGTGTGATCGTTTGTGTTGTTTCCTCTGTGTTTCCGTACAACATCGCCGTCGCTGGAATATCGAAACTAGACTGGATCTCGGTTCTCGTCCTTCTCATCCTGGTGCTGGTCTTCTACATTTTTGCCTTCTTTTTCATTAAGGAATCGCCCGAAGTGAAGTCAATTGCTCTAGCTCTTTCACTCGTCCTTATTCTCTACCTGCTGATCGACACGGTGTCGATCATGGCGCGACCCAACCTCAAGCTGGAATCGGACGAGGTGGTGTTTGGGGTGCTGACACTTCACCTGGATGGGCTTGTTCTGATTGCCGATGAGGTTGTGACAAAGTGCTCCCGCGCTTGAGAAGGTGCGTTTTTGTGCATTGTTCAAGTCTGCCGTTCACTGATACTAACTTGTGACGTCCAACGGGTTCACATGTAGACCGAGCTTGACCTAAATAATACAAGAATGCGTTTTAAAAAACATCATTATGGTCAAGAACGATAAGTTTCAATGTTCGTAAAGCCCTGGAGCTTCTGCCGACGTGTGCCCTGAATGTTGGCGAAATCGACGCAGTCAAGGCGAAATTGACCTCAAGGCAGCCCCCGCTCCTTCACGGGAAGACGACGCAATTAAGACAATCGGTCAGAGATTACAGATGGAGCTGAAATACAGCATAACGAACGAAAGAAAAAACTCCAAGAAATAAGAGCCTCACAAGTGTTAGGAATACTTCAAGACAGCCATATATATATGCTGTGGAAACATCACCTCACAGTAAATCTACACCATGCCACTTTCAGTCAAAATGTTTTACTCCTACCAAATTTTATGGGAAGTACAGTTCAGCGCCTTAGGAAACTGCTAATTGTTGCAAAAGGTATGCATACGCACATAGGCAACTGACGAAGTACAAGTTAGCTTGCATAGTAGTATTGCGTCTATACTATACAATGAGTTTCAGGTGTGATTTGTTCATCGAGCTAGATATTCAGCTTTGCTTCTCAAAGCCGCCGTAAGTACAAGTGCTTATCCTCTGTATATTTACTCATAATTGTTCATTTAGTGTGAATAGGTGAGATGTGCAATTAGATTATATATATATGCCATGCATGCTTATATGCATTAATGGGGTTGCTCTGGCTGTACTGCACTGACTAAACCACGATGTCATGTCAGTTCGAAATAGCGCCAATCGTCAAGGGTTGGGAGCCGAAAATGTATTGTCTTCGACAAGAATCCCAGATGCGGGTTATTGCAATAGCGGTATCGTTGTTCAATAATTCAATACATCGAATATTTAACTGAATACATAAATCTACGCATCTATGCGGGGATACATTCTCCTGCTCCAGCTCTTCGGGCCGATTGCCCAGTGTTACGCTGTCGACAATTCGGTAACTGCTAACTCAAGTTCGTGATTTTTCGTAGAGAAGTAGGATGTAAACATTGTAAAAACTACATGGCACAACGTCAAATGTGTATGTGCAATAATGGTGTCAATATCATATGTTAATAAACGGCGGCGCTAAATGACGGCTAGAATGCTAGCAATTACTTTGGTCTTTTCCTTTATACGAAACCTAAGGAGATGCTTTCATCGTTTAACGCTTTTTTACATTAATGGTTCTTATGCATAGATGAATACATATTCGTGCATCTTGGACGTACGAGCTAATTTTTGCACTACGACTGCATAAGATTCTGCAATTTTTTGTACCCAGCAAAGTGTCGTATAATCATTCGATAATACACTAGAGATCAACTACGGCAAATGAAATAATTTAGTCCTGCGTCGTTTTGATCACCTTTAATCTACGTCGCACATTGTCTCTATTATAGTTTTTGCTAGTGTCAAAGTTATTATCTGGTATTGTTGAACACGTATATGAATATATTGGGTCTACAAAAAAGTTGTTTCGTTTTTTTTTAATGAATATCTACGGACAAAACCGAAAATCGTGTAACATATTCAAGATTCAGCATATAGTCACCATAAAAATACAAAAATAAAATTCTATATTTTAAATGGAAGTGATATTACTTTGCATCTACAACCCCAGCATTCGTACAGAACCCACGTTTGTATAGCCGGCAAAGCGTATTCTGGTGGGTCGTCCTATATAACTAGGTGTAGTCTAGCGTGGTATGAATTAATCATAGGTACGCTAATGTAATATTTTTCCTATTAATATAATATTGTTCGGCACTATATTTCCATTGAGACAACCGTACTGCAAAAATAATATAATAAAAACGCTTTTGTCTGCAAAGTAATACTCTGCGGTGGAAGTCAAGAGGTAATGAAATCCGTGTATCATGCATGTGGTGTATGCATGGCGATCGACGCGGCCTGCTCCGGCCCACAATCATAGAGAAATAAATAAATATCAATATTATAATAGTCCCCGCCTTTCGCGCCGCAACCTACAGCATCGAGTCGTCCAGAAATTGGTAAAGAGGCGCAATTTCGGTTCTGTGCAATCTCTGCCGAAGCACCTTCACCATTGGAGCGCAGCACGACATTATGTACACGAAGCGACCTTTCGCCTTGATGGAAAGACAGGTAAGCACGCGCTTCAAGTATAACGTGAAGCACTTTTAAAAGAACTCAAATTTGCCAGCGTCAGGTAATTTTACACTCTGCCCAAGCTGTACGCCAATTTTGTCAAAGACTAAGTGATGTAAGGTGACGATATAACGCGTCAGCTTTAAAGATACAACCTCGTTGACGAGTGAGATGTAGGACTTGGTTTCATGGAATTTAACAATAAAGTAATTAAAGCCAAGACTGGTAGTTGGTAGAAAATAAACTAGAGTGCAGCTAGCCAGTCAGTAGAAACTAAACCAGAGTGCAGCCAGTCAAGCTGTTCCCTAAGCAATAGGCTAAAAGGTTTGCTTCTCTGATTGCGAAGCTGACCAAGAATGCAGATCATTGACGACATGAACTACGAACGTGTGACAACAACTACCCATAACCTAGTAGACGTTGTCGTTGACACATGATTGCATAATTAACATCCCAGCAGGGAAGGCGGCGGACGGCATGTTAAAGAGGTTGAACTAACATTAATTTTCACTGTACTAAGCAAATGCGCAACAATCATGTAAAGGTCACTGACGTCTTTCTGTTAAGCTTAAATGTACCTACATAGCAGCTAAGAGCGAGTATTCAATTCGAAGTGACCTATTGAATCTTTTTAATTTTTTTTGCTTTTGCCTAAATAAACTTATATATAAATATATATATATATATATATATATATATATATATATATATATATATATATATATATATATAAACCGAGCAAGATGGCTTAGTGGCAAAGCCTTTGCCTTGCATTCGGGAGACCTGGCTTCGAGACCCAGACCGGCCACTTTTAAATTGGTTTGCATGGTTTCCAATTTAGACAAGGTAAATACCGAAGTGGCTTAAACATCGGCCATGACATGAAAAAAACCGTACACGGGCATAAACCTTACGGAAAAACGTATAAAAAATATATATATATATAACTCATGTACAACTCCATCGTAGAGCTAAAAAGTGTATTTCGAACATTGACGCTAGTTATCGCCCGGCGGTCTTCTACGTGTGAGTGAAGCTCAACCATCTTCACAACGAAATGGGTCACTACGTCAGTGACATACGTCTAAATGTTGTTGACATCTTGCCGTTATTGTTGACGTTGCGGCGGTAGTTGTTACTGTTGTTGTTGCTGCTGCTGCTACCGCTACCGCCGCCGCCGCCAACCCTGCTACCGCGCTCGCTGTTCTGTGTTCGTACTATGCGAACGACTGCGATATTCATGTGTGACACTGTAGACTGAATTCAATTCGTCACTTCTCAGTCAACGCAGCCAACGATGCCCAAATATATGGGCAGGTCAATTGAACACATATTCTACCAATGCATTCACACCCTTTCAACTTTAGCGGCCCTACGCTAAGAGACATATATATATATATATATATATATATATATATGCGGAGAGAGAGAGGGGCGGGAAGTAAACCTAATGCGCTGACATGGCTTTAGATAGTGCTTTAGACACCACATATGACTGAAATTGTGGGTTCAGCGCAACCATTAATCTGTTGCTGCTTTTCGACAAGTGCCGCGTTAGGGCGTGTTGTTGCTGCTGACAGGGCACTCTGTTCATTCTTTCACAAAGGTCGGCTGTGCCGGCAAAATAGCTATTCAGACTGAATAAAATGTATATATATATATATATATATCTATTTTTTTCTTTTTTACGCTTTGAAACCACATTTTAGACGCTCATAATGGGCTAAGTTGCCAGTGGCACGATGTCGTCAGCGCGTTCTCGTTACTGGGTTTTATATAGGCTTTCTCCAGCAGCGGTATGTAGCAGCAGGCCAATGACTACCACGTCTAACAAATACAACTAGCAAGGCTGAGGCTCGAACTTGCGATTGTTTTGCTAACCATGGTTGCCATGGCAACGCCTCGTATTGAACGGCGCGTTAGACGTCTAAGCCATCGCCAAATATATATAATTATTTTTTTTTAGCAGGCGTTAGCTGCGATGGCAGCTACTGTGAAGGAAGTCTGCCTCGAGATCAATACGGTGAAGATGCAAGCGATGACGGAAACTTCACCGAGGTGGCTAAGTGACCATTATTTTGCAATCGGAAAGTAGTGGATTCAAGCACCGGTTACCCTTAAATTGCTTTTTCCTGGTTTATAATTTAGACAAGGTGATTGCCGGAGTGGACTATTGTAGGCCATAATCGGGAAAGAGAATGGGGAGCGCAATTGTCCTAATAAAAGTGACTCCCTATCCCTATTAGTATTAACTGTGCAATTTAAAAACGCAGGCCGGCTCGCAAAGACTGACTCGCCCAGTTTATATGGGCAGAAGCTAAAGTTTGTAAATAGATTTACAACGACATTTAGGAGACCACGCAGATGCTTTCTTCCAACACAGGGCATTTAGCTCATACAGGACAACGTTGGCCAGATGTGCAGTCATAGCAAGCTATGTGAGACTGCCTGTTTTTACGCGCTAAATGCGGGGCGCGTGTTTAAATATTGCAGGATGCGTGCACTGCCCGACTAAAGCGCGCAAAGTGGAAATGATGGACTGTTTTTTGGTGGCCCCGGCTTTTATGAAGCCACACAGAATGTCTTTGTGACTGCTAACTCTTAATTTGAACGTTACAGATAACTCAACAAATTCTGAACTGTATTGATCTAATTGTGCCAAAAATGTATTAAATTAAAACACAGCTACAGTTGAAGGTCGATTTTCTTTAACCTTAAAAAGGAAGCTGTAGTAACTTGGCTTTCTTCCTCGAAGGCTTCAGGATTGCAAAATGCACATGTGTCATTAGCAGCCTGCGTGACTAGTGTTGGGGTCACAAACTCACTAAACCCGAATTCCTCCCCACCCTCCCAGGCTTGGTAATACTTGGCATTTCTTCGAAGCCATGGGAGAGGCGTCCTTGCTATTTGTCCCTAATTCAGCTATGTCTTCGTCTATCTGTCTGCATATTTACATGCATAAAGATATGGGGCCTGTGGCAAATATATGTACACCGTCCTGAAGGGGTGCGTCAAGAGTTTAAGGGCCTGACTGCACTTCCCCTTTCATCTCCCTCAGCTCCTCGTCATAGCCATTCTTCCAAGGTTGCCGCGTGAACCTTTACCGCCGCGTGAACATTTTATGGAATAAAATTTATTGTAGAAAAGCATGTTGTGAGATATGTGCCCGCTCCTGTGACAACCGGCGGTGTTCTACGTTGAGAAGAGTAAACTTCAATTGAAATACTTTTTTCCTATGTTCACGTGGCTAAGCAGGCAAGCCTCGGCGATCCATAATCACAAGATCAGAGTAGAAGTTAAGAATTACCCAACCGGATAAACTGTTCATTATCAAGTGAATTAGAGAGATGAGGAGAGAGAGAGAACGCGCAATCTGTGGTCAGTGTCATTTACAATATTATAAGCGGTGCTGAGATTTAAAGAATAAACTAGGCCACGACGAACTGAAGCGAACAGAAATCAGGGCAGTGCTGCGTCGACGAGGAACATGAAACGAAAAGTGTAAATATATATATATATATATATATACACGCATATACATATATATATATATATATATATATATGCGTGTGTGTTGAAAGGGCGATGAGGATAACCAGAGAGAGAGAGAAATAAAGTAAAGGGAGGGAAGTATAATTAGCGTTGACAGAGCTAAATAATGAATACTCGTAATGTCCAACATCGGAGAGCAGAGAGGGCGGGCAAGCGGGTGGACGGAATAATTTGCCGAAGTTACGTCGACAGCTACCCGCTTTCGCTTCGTCGGATCAACGCCAACGACTACCATCACCCGCTGTGCTACTAGATCGCTTAACACTTGATGCAGCGACGCAACGACAAAGGCCTGTGGTTTTTGTTGTTGTTGCTGTTGTTGTTACTGTTTTCCATGTTGTTGTTGTCGCTGTTGTTGGTGTTTTCGATGTTGTTGTTGTTGCTGTTGTTGGTGTTTTCGATGTTGTTGTTTTTACAGTTGTTACTGTTTTCAATGCTGTTTTTGTTGTTGTTATTACAGTTGTTACTGTTTTCGGTGCTGCCGCTGCTGTCGTTGTTGTTACAGTAGTTACTGTTTTTGATGCTCTTGTTATTACAGTTGCTACTGTTTCTGATGTTGTTGTTGTTGTTGTTACAGCCGTTATTGTTTCTGATGATGTTGTTGTTGTTATTGCTGATGTTGTTGTTGCTGTTGTTGTTGTTCTTGTTGTTGTTGTTGAAGTTCTTGCTGTTGGTGTGTCTGTGTATGTGTGTTTGCCATCATGTCAGATCGTGCCGCTGCTGTCTGCAGGTTCCATGGAAGCGGACTGATTGACGGAATAACTGGCCTCCAGCCACGGTCGTCACACTTCACTGGCTGTGCGTGGACAGCAGGCAACAAAATGAAACAGCCAGAGAAAATACATATGGTTAGACTGAAAGCGGAAATAACACAAGCGCATAACATACAGACAGGCAGACAGACTCCCTGTCACAGACACACACACAGAATACTGTGACACAGAGAGAGAGAGAGAGAGATTGATTGATAAATAGATCGAGATACTGTGGCACACGCCAGTCAACATACACGTTTTTCCGCTCTCGCACACACAGCTAGTTACACACCATATTGTATGCGAATTGTTGTCGACTGTGGCACATTCACGAACGCCACAGGCAAACAGAACACGAAGAACAAGCACAAGAGAAGAACTACCAGCACACGGAAACAGGTGAGGTCGCCGGCAGCCGATTGGGCGGTAACCGCGTCCGCCCCACGGGGTGGTGGGTGTTTCGGTCGGTCGGTCAGCTGGTGGGGGCGGTTGGATGGTTGAGAGTGAGTGGGTGAGTTTTTCCCTCAGCTGCTGCTGCAGCTGCCGCTACTCGGAATCTCATCGTAGTAAAATGAATAGCACATTCGAACCAATGCCAATAAACTAGCGCTTCCGCTGTCTTTGATGATGATAATGTTGACGTTGTTGTTACGGTTACTGCTTTTGCTGCTCACTGCTGCTGCTGCTGCTGCTGCTGTTGTTGTTGTTGTTGTCGTTGTTGCTGCTGCTGCTGCTGCTGTTGTTGTTGTTGTGGTTGTTGACGACTCTGCTCGTTGTGATGTTGTCGTTGTCCTTAGCTGCACGGCTCGTGGTCATAAATAGCGGGAAGGGCTGCCTCTAACGGTTCTTCTCGTGACACACGTCGCATAATACTAGCCACAGGCAATATTCTTAGATAAAAGTCCCATCATATATATATATATACAGGTAGTTCAACAAATTCTTAAAATAAAAACCATGCATTTTCCAAATCTTGATTTTAATTTTTTTCTTATTCGATATACTCTTCATTGCTGGAAAAACGCTTTCCACCGAGACTATTCTTCAAATGTCCGAAGGGGACATAATCAGAGGAAGCCAGGTCTGGAGAATAGGAAGGTTGTTCAATAAGTTCGAACCTTAGTTGGGCCAATTTTGCCGATGCTTCCCGCGACTTGTGTGCAGGAGCATTGTCCTGGTGAAACTGGACAACCTTCTTCTGCAAAGCGGGCCGTTTCACGATGAGTTCTTGCTTCAGGCAGCCCAACAGTCTTACAAAATATTCTCCCGTGATCGTTTTACCGCTCTCAAGGTAGTGACCAGAATTATTCCACGTTGGTCCCAAAAAACCGTAGCCATCATCTTTCCGGCCGATGCCGTTGTCCGCACCCTCTTCGGAGGTCCTTCACCGTTGGGCGCTTCCAACTGTGGAGAAGGCCCTACCTCCGGAGCAATTCGGATTCAGGAAAGGTCGAGGTACACAGGACGCGATCCACGTACTCCAGTCGGAAGTTGAACGGGTGTTGGCTGTGCCCGGGGGTCACTTGTACGCCGTCTTTATCGATTGTGTCAAGGCCTTCGACAAAGCTCCCCGTCACCTACTAGTCAGAGTATTTTCTACATTGGTTAGCCCGCTGCTAACCTGGACGCATGACCTGCGTGGTCTGCATCTGCATCGACCATCGAAGGGAGGACTAAAGAGTCGGTTTCATTTTGCTTACTCCTTTTAACTCAAACACATGCACGCCCGCGAGGTCGCGTTCACTGCGTAGGCGTCGTTCTAAAGACGAAACGGTTATAAGATCCAGTGAGTAGAACGCGGTTTTTAAGACGAGCCGGTTATAAGAACGAGTAAGGTAGACGCGGTTTTAAAGACGAGCCGGTTCTGAGAACCAGTGAGGTAAACGCGGTTGTTAGGACGAGACACTTATAAGAACCCGTGAAGTGAACGCGGTTCTAAGGACGAGTCGGTTCTAAACCAATGAGGTAAACGCGGTTTTAAGGATGAGTCGGTTCTAAGAACCAGTGAGGTGAATGCGGTTCTTAGAACAGGCTGGTTCTAAGAGCCAGTGAGGAAATGCGGTTTTTAGGACAAGCCGGTTCTACGCACCAGTGAGAAAACGCGGCCCTTAGGACAAGTCGGTTCTAAGAACCAGTGAAAAGAGCGAAGTTTTTAGGACGCGCCGGTTCTAAAAACCAGTGAGGTGAGCGCGGTTTTTAGGACGAGCCGGTTCTTACAACCAGTAAGCTGAACGCGGTTGTAAGGACGAGTCGATTCTACGAACCACTGAGGAAAATGCGTTTTTGAGGACAAGCCAGGTCTAAGAACCAGTGAGAAGAACGCGGTTCTTAGGACATGCCGGTTCTTAGAACCAGTGAGGAGAGCGCGGTTTTTAGGACGAGCCGGTTCTGAGAACCAGTGAGGTAAACGCGGTTGTTAGGACGAGGCAGTTATAAGAACCAGTAAATTGAACGCGGTTCTATAAACGAGCCGGTTCTAAGAACCCGTGGAGTGAACGCGGTTCTAAGGACGAGTCGGTTCTAAACCAGTGAGGTAAACGCGGTTTTAAGGACGAGTCGGTTCTAAGAACCAGTGAGGTGAATGCGGTTTTTAGAACAGGCTGGTTCTAAGAGCCAGTGAGGAAATGCGGTTTTTAGGACAAGCCGGTTTTACGAACCAGTAAGAAGAACGCGGCTCTTAGGACAAGTCGGTTCTAAGAACCAGTGAGAAGAGCGCAGTTCTTAGGACACGCCGGTTCTAAAAACCAGTGAGGTGAGCGCGGTTTTTAGGACGAGCCGGTTCTAACAACCAGTGAGCTGAACGCGGCTGTAAGGACGAGTCGGTTCTACGAACCACTGAGGAAAATGCGTTTTTTAGGACAAGCCGGTTCTAAGAACCAGTGAGAAGAACGAGGTTCTTAGGACATGCCGGTTCTTAGAACCAGTGAGGAGAGCGCGGTTTTTAGGACGAGCCGGTTCTAAGAACCAGTGAGGTAAATGCGGTTCTAAGAACGAGCCGGTTATAAGAACCAGTGAGGTAGACGCGGTTGTAAGGACGAGCCGCTTCTAACAACCAGTGAGCTGAACGCGGTTTTAAGGACGAGTCGGTTCTACAAACCAATGAGGAGAATGCGGTTTTTAGGGCATGCCGGTTCTAAGAACCAGTGAGGAGAACGCGGTTCTTAGGACAAGACGTTTTTTAAGAACCAGTGAGGTGAACGCGGTTCTTAGGACGAGCCGGTTCTAAGAACCAATGAGGAACATGCGGTTCTTAAGACAAGCCGGTTTTAAGAATCAGTGAGGAAAGTGCGGTTCTAAGGACGAGTCGGTTCTAAGAACCAGTAAGAAGAATGCGGTTCTTAGGACAAGCCGGTTCTAAGAACCAATGAGGTGAACGCGGTTCTTAGGACGAGCCGGTTCTAAGAACCAGTGAGGTGAACGCGGTTCTTAGGACAAGCTGGTTCTAAGAACCATTGAGGTCAACGCGGTTGTTAGGGCGAGCCGCTTCTAAGAACCAATGAGGTGAACGCGGTTGTTAGGACTTGCCGGTTCTGAGAACCAGTGAGGTAAACGCGATTCGTAGGACGAGCCGATTCTAAGAACCCGTGAGGTAAACGCGGTGTAAGGACGAGCCGGTTCTAAGAACCAGTGAGCTGAACGCGGTTCTAAGGACGAGTCGGTTCTAAGAACCAGTGAAGTCAACGCGGTTGTTAGGACGAGGCGGTTATAAGAACCAGTGAATAGAACGCGGTTTTAAGGACGAGGCGGTTATAGGTACCAATAAATAGAACGCGGTTCTTAGGACAAGGCGGTTATAAGAGCAGTGAATAGAAAGCGGTTCTAAGGACGAGCCGGTTCTAAGAACCATTAAGGTAAAGGCGATTCTTAGGACGAGCCGGTTCTAAGAGCCAGCAAGGTTAACGCGTTTTTAAGGACGAGGCGGTTCTATGGACGAGGCCGTTATAAGAACCAGTAAATAGTACGCGGTTCTAAGGACCAGCCGGTTCTAATAACCATTGAGGTAGACGCGGTTTTATAGGACAAGCCGCTCTAAGAGCCAGTGAGTTTAACGGGGTTGTTAAGACGAGCCGGTTTTAAGAACCAGTGAGGTAAACGCGGTTGTAAGGCCGAGTCCGTTGTAAGAGTCGGTTCTAAGAACCAGTGAGGAGATCGCGGTTCTAATAACCAGTGAGGTAAACGTAGTTTTAAGGACAAGCCGGTTCTAAGAAGCAGTGAGGTAAACGCGGTTTTAAGGACGAGCCGGTTCTAAGAACTAGTGAGGTAAACGCGGTTCTAAGGACGAGGCGGTTTTAAGAACCAGTTAGGTAAACGAGCTTCCTAGAACAAGCCGGTTCTTAGAACCAGTGAAGTGAACGCGGTTTCTAGGACAAGCTGGTTGTAAGAACCAATGAATAGAACGCGGCTCTAAGAACGAGCCGGTTCTAAGAACCAGTGAGGTAAACGCAGTTGTAAAAACGAGCCGGTTCTAAGAACTAGTGAGGTAAACGCGGTTGTAAAAACGAGCCGGTTCTAAAAACCAGTGAGGTAGACGCGGTTTTAAGGACGAGGTGGTTATAAGTACCAGTGAATAGAACGCGGTTTTTAGGACAAGCCAGTTATAAGAACCAGTGAATAGAACGCGGTTTTAAGGACAAGCCGATTCTAAGAACCAGTGAGGTGAACGCGGTTCTAAGGACGAGCTGGCTCTAAGAGCCAGTGAGGTGAACGCGGTTCTTAGAACGAGCCGGTTTTAAGAACTAGTGAGGTATAGGCGGTTCTTAGGACGAGCCGGTTCTAAGAGCCAGTCAGGTGAACGCGGTTCTTAGAACGAGCCGGTTCTAAGAATCAGTGAGGTATAGGCGGTTCTTAGGACAAGCCGGTTCTAAGAACCGGTGAGGCAAACGCGGTTCTTAGGACGAGCCGGTTCTAACAACTTGTGAGGCGAACGCGGTTCTTAGAACGAGCCGGTTCTAAGAATCAGTGAGGCAAACGCGGCTCTAAGGACGAGTCGGTTCTAAGAACCAGTGAGGTAAACGCTGTTCTTAGGACGAGTCGGTTTTAAGAACCAGTGAGGAGAACGCGGTTCTAGCAACGAGGCGGTTCTAAAGACGAGTCGGTTCTAAGGACGAGCTGGTGCTGAGAACCAGTGGATAGAACGCGGTTCTAGAGATGAACCGGTTCTGAGAACCAGTGAATAAAACGCGGTTCTAGGGACGAGCCGGTTCTAAGAACCAGCGAAGTAAACGCGGTTTTTAGGACAAGCCGGTTCTAAGAGCCAGTGAGGTTAACGCGGCTTTTAAGACGAGCCGGTTCTAGGAGTCAGTGAGGTAAACGTGGTTCTTAGGACGAGCCGGTTCTAAGAACCAGTGAGATAAACGCGGCTCTTAGGACCAGTTAGGGGGACGCGGTTCTTGGGACAAGCCGGGTGTAATAACCAGTGATGTGAACGCGGTTGTTAGGGCGAGCCGCTTCTAAGAACCAATGAGGTGAACGCGGTTGTTAGGACTTGCCGGTTCTGAGAACCAGTGAGGTAAACGCGATTCGTAGGACGAGCCGATTCTAAGAACCCGTGAGGTAAACGCGGTGTAAGGACGAGCCGGTTCTAAAAACCAGTGAGCTGAACGCGGTTCTAAGGACGAGTCGGTTCTAAGAACCACTGAGGTCAACGCGGTTGTTAGGACGAGGCGGTTATAAGAACCAGTGAATAGAACGCGGTTTTAAGGACGAGGCGGTTATAGGTACCAATAAATAGAACGCGGTTCTTAGGACAAGGCGGTTATAAGAGCAGTGAATAGAAAGCGGTTCAAAGGACGAGCCGGTTCTAAGAACCATTAAGGTAAAGGCGATTCTTAGGACGAGCCGGTTCTAAGTGCCAGCAAGGTTAACGCGTTTTTAAGGACGAGGCGGTTCTATGGACGAGGCCGTTATAAGAACCAGTAAATAGTACGCGGTTCTAAGGACCAGCCGGTTCTAATAACCATTGAGGTAGACGCGGTTTTATAGGACAAGCCGCTCTAAGAGCCAGTGAGTTCAACGGGGTTGTTAAGACGAGCCGGTTTTAAGGACGAGGTGGTTATAAGTACCAGTGAATAGAACGCGGGTTTTAGGACAAGCCAGTTTTAAGAACCAGTGAATAGAACGCGGTTTTAAGGACAAGCCGATTCTAAGAACCAGTGAGGTGAACGCGGTTCTAAGGACGAGCCGGCTCTAAGAGCCAGTGAGGTGAACGCGGTTCTTAGAACGAGCCGGTTTTAAGAACTAGTGAGACATAGGCGGTTCTTAGGACGAGCCGGTTCTAAGAGCCAGTGAGGTGAACGCGGTTCTTAGAACGAGCCGGTTCTAAGAATCAGTGAGGTATAGGCGGTTCTTAGGACAAGCCGGTTCTAAAAACCGGTGAGGCAAACGCGGTTCTTAGGACAAGCCGGTTCTAACAACTTGTAAGGCGAACGCGGTTATTAGGACGAGCCGGTTCTAAGAGCCAGTGAGGCAAACGCGGCTCTAAGGACGAGTCGGTTCTAAGAACCAGTGAGGTAAACGCTGTTCTTAGGACGAGTCGGTTTTAAGAACCAGTGAGGAGAACGCGGTTCTAACAACGAGGCGGTTCTAAAGACGAGTCGGTTCTAAGGACGAGCTGGTGCTGAGAACCAGTGGATAGAACGCGGTTCTAGAGATGAACCGGTTCTAAGAACCAGTGAATAAAACGCGGTTCTAGGGGCGAGCCGGTTCTAAGAACCAGCGAAGTAAACGCGGTTTTTAGGACGAGCCGGTTCTAAGAGCCAGTGAGGTTAACGCGGCTTTTAAGACGAGCCGGTTCTAAGAGTCAGTGAGGTAAACGTGGTTTTTAGGACGAGCCGGTTCTAAGAACCAGTGAGATAAACGCGGCTCTTAGGACCAGTTAGGGGGACGCGGTTCTTAGGACAAGCCGGGTGTAATAACCAGTGATGTGAACGCGGTTCTAAGGACGAGCCGGTTCTAAAATCCAGTGAGGTAAACGCGGTTTTAAGTGTGAGGCGGTTATGAGAATCAATTAATTGAACGCGGTTCTAAAAACCAGTGAGGTAAACGCGGTTGTTAGGACGAGCCGGTTCTAAGAACCAGCGAGACGAACGCGGTTCTAAGGACGAGTCGGTTCTAAGAACCAGTGAGGCAAACGCGGTTCTTAGGACGAGTCGGTTCTAAAAACCAGTGAGACGAACGCGGTTTTAAGGACGAGTCGGTTCTAAGAACCAGTGAGTTAAACGCGGTTCTTAGGGAGCGGCGGTTTTAAAAACCAATGAGGAGAACACGGTTCTAACGACAAGGCGGTTCTAAAGACGAGCCGGTTCTAGCGACGAGCCGGTTCTGAGAACTAGTGAATAAAACGCGATTCTAAGGATGAGCCGGTTCTAAGAACCAGTGAGATAAACGCGGTTTTTAGGACAAGCCGGTTCTAAAAACCAGTGAGGTAAACGCGGTTCTTAGGACAAGCCGGTTCTAAGAACCAGTGAGGAGAACGCGGTTCTTGGGACAAGCCGGTTCTAAGAACCAGTGAAGAGAACGCGATTAATTGGACAAGGCGGTTTTTAAGACGAGCCGGTTCTAAGAGTCAGTGAGGTAAACGTGGTTTTTAGGACGAGCCGGTTCTAAGAACCAGTGAGATAAACGCGGTTATTAGGACGAGCCGGTTCTAAGAGCCAGTGAGGCAAACGCGGCTCTAAGGACGAGTCGGTTCTAAGAACCAGTGAGGTAAACGCTGTTCTTAGGACGAGTCGGTTTTAAGAACCAGTGAGGAGAACGCGGTTCTAACAACAAGGCGGTTCTAAAGACGAGTCGGTTCTAAGGACGAGCTGGTGCTGAGAACCAGTGGATAGAACGCGGTTCTAGAGATGAACCGGTTCTAAGAACCAGTGAATAAAACGCGGTTCTAGGGACGAGCCGGTTCTAAGAACCAGCGAAGTAAACGCGGTTTTTAGGACGAGCCGGTTCTAAGAGCCAGTGAGGTTAACGCGGCTTTTAAGACGAGCCGGTTCTAAGAGTCAGTGAGGTAAACGTGGTTTTTAGGACGAGCCGGTTCTAAGAACCAGTGAGATAAACGCGGCTCTTAGGACCAGTTAGGGGGACGCGGTTCTTAGGACAAGCCGGGTGTAATAACCAGTGATGTGAACGCGGTTCTAAGGACGAGCCGGTTCTAAAATCCAGTGAGGTAAACGCGGTTTTAAGTGTGAGGCGGTTATGAGAATCAATTAATTGAACGCGGTTCTAAAAACCAGTGAGGTAAACGCGGTTGTTAGGACGAGCCGGTTCTAAGAACCAGTGAGACGAACGCGGTTCTAAGGACGAGTCGGTTCTAAGAACCAGTGAGGCAAACGCGGTTCTTAGGACGAGTCGGTTCTAAAAACCAGTGAGACGAACGCGGTTTTAAGGACGAGTCGGTTCTAAGAACCAGTGAGTTAAACGCGGTTCTTAGGGAGAGGCGGTTTTAAAAACCAATGAGGAGAACGCGGTTCTAACGACAAGGCGGTTCTAAAGACGAGCCGGTTCTAGCGACGAGCCGGTTCTGAGAACTAGTGAATAAAACGCGATTCTAAGGATGAGCCGGTTCTAAGAACCAGTGAGATAAACGCGGTTTTTAGGACAAGCCGGTTCTAAGAACCAGTGAGGAGAACGCGGTTCTTGGGACAAGCCGGTTCTAAGAACCAGTGAAGAGAACGCGATTAATTGGACAAGGCGCTTTTTAAGACGAGCCGGTTCTAAGAGTCAGTGAGGTAAACGTGGTTTTTAGGACGAGCCGGTTCTAAGAACCAGTGAGATAAACGCGGCTCTTAAGACCAGTTAGGGGGACGCGGTTCTTAGGACAAGTCGAGACGAACGCGGGTCTAAGGACGAGTCGGTTCTAAGAACCAGTGAGGCAAACGCAGTTCTTAGGACGAGCCTGCTCTAAGAACCAGTGAGGTAAACGCGGTTGTTAGGACGAGCCGGTTCTAAGAACCAGTGAGACGAACGCGGTTCTAAGGACGAGTCGGTTCTAAGAACGAGTGAGTTAAACGCAGTTCTTAGGACAAGCCGGTTCTAAGAACCAGTGAGGAGAACGCGGTTCTTGGGACAAGCCGGTTCTAAGAACCAGTGAGGTAAACGCGGTTCTAAGAACGAGCCGGTTCTGAGAACCCGTGGAGCGAACGCGGTTTTTGGGACAAGCCGGTTCTAAGAACCAGTGAGGTAAACGCGGTTCTAAGAACGAGCCGGTTCTGAGAACCCGTGAAGTGAATGCGGTTCTAAGGACGAGTCGTTTCTAAGAGCCAGTGAGGTGAACGCGGTTCTTAGAACGAGCCGGTTTTAAGAACTAGTGAGGTATAGGCGGTTCTTAGGACAAGCCAGTTCTAAGAACCAGTGAGGTAAACGCGGTTGTTAGGACAAGCCAGTTCTAAGAACCAGTGAGAAGAGCGGTTCCAAGGACTTAACTGTTACTAAGATCATGACATGCAACCGCATGAGCAGGTCGTACTAAAAGACTCGCTCCTCATATCCTCTAAGAAGTGTCACACAATTCTGAACTGTGATTTGAGGGGATGCCGAGGAAGACGAGTTCTTGTGGAAAAAAACCCACACTAGGAGCTAATAGTTGTCAGCTCTGTCTGTGCACAATGCATTTCCCAAAATCTACAAAAAAAATTGTGTTTAATATTGCAAGACATGCACTTGCCAATATCAAACATAAACCTAAATCGAGCATGGCATAGAGTAGAGCGGACCGGACAAGCTGCGCCTTTGGGGGATACCGGACGTCGCGGCGTATGGGTTGCAAATATTGTTATTAATCCTCACTTGGCCATGCCAATAAAGCCACAAGCGTGTCCAAGGGTTAAAAGTTAGTCAAAGTTGCCAGTTTTTCACGTGGTCTCGGTAACCCCAATTTCCTTGTAGCCCGACTTGTCCTCGCGCGGGGCCGTAATTCGTGGCCAATGGGGCCGTCATTGGTCCTCAGCAATTGTGTGCGGATAACCCCTACATAACTCCCCACGTCTTAATGCGTAGTACGATTTGTGCCATATATTAGTTGCCCGCGATTTCAACTATAGATTACCCCGACTTTCCGCCAGTAAAACTCGTCTCAAGCGGCCGAAAAGCTCCGGTTTACAATGAGGCGGGCCTTCTCTCTGGCTAAGGCATATAAGACGGTATTCAGTATATCAGGCACTTATTTCAGTTTATTTCCCCGTGTGCGGTCTGACTCTGACTCAGCACATGCATATTGTTCTTACTAGTGAGAGTTATTACTTAAAGGTTATTTTAAGGTCAGGTAATAGATTAAATAATGCGGAAAAATAAAGAAACATGGAATATTACCTTATTAGAATACCGGGAAGTGAAGTCATAAATGGACGCTCAGGATGGGCGAAATGTATTGCATAGAATTTAGCTGTGCCTCATTAATTTCGTCATTTGCGGCAGAGTAAAGCCAATGCGAGACGCGAGTATAATAGCATTTTGCATCGTTAGTTTCCACGTGAGTAGATATTGAAAGCTTCGTCATTCTGGCACATCGTCACGAATGCGAGGAATATCATGGCGCGCAATTATGTTGTTCACTAAGACTATCTGACACAGCAACCTGTAAGCTGTAATGTGTGGGCGATTCGCTGAAGGTCTGAGTGGTTGAAGGTGGTGAACACCTATTTTCAACAATATTTTTCGAATGTATAAGACCGCTTAGTGAAAATAATGGAGATCGTATTGCATTTAATTTGTCCAGAAATGTGACGAAAATCATGTCTTGCATGTAAAGACGATAATATTATTGCCATGAATGTCATTGTCGTCTTCGTTTATTAAAACATCTAGGTTAAAGTAATGTGTAATATATATATATATATATATATATATATATATATATATATATATATATTATACTGTTTATTAGAATCATTTTATTTTCACAGTATTTTTGCATTTCCACCCTATACTTAACGCTTCACCAAGCCCACCGACACACTGAAATTCGCTCAGAACAGGACGGTTAGCGCGGCGACGGCGGCTCTCGTTCACATCAGAGGCTGGCTCAACGGACCGGGGGGAGAACTACCATTCTACACCACCCAGGTCCTAGCTGTTTAGGATCGAGAAGGCCCCTAGCCCCGTGTGTGTCCACTGCGGCGGAGCAATCGATGGCACCCCGGAACACGCCGTGTTGAAATGTCCAGCATGAGCGGAACAGCGCTCACATCTACTGAAGCATTGAAGGAACGCAACAGCTTTTAACCTACGGGACATAACCAAAAAATGACGGAATCTACTTCCTATTGGAAAAAAGCGTCACGAGCATTTAAAAACATAGAGGATGAAAATCTACAGGAGAAAACAAGGCCCCCTTTATTCGCTTGCGACTTTCCCTTGCTCCAGAAGTGCACAGCCGCTAGGAGTAATAGATTCCGCTCCCCCCCCCCAGACTGTTTGATTATATGCGCAAGCAGTTTCCAGTCAGACTGGAGTGTGCTGGAATCTGATTTTTTTTTTTTGATCTGAGTTTTAGTGGGCTGGAATCCCACACAACCGGCCCGCGCTTGCAGGGGGCTGCCCTGCCGCGGTGTCCGTGCCGCGTTTAATCTTAAAAAAAACGCTTTATCAGCAAAGCCAATAAATAAATCCCCAGATAAAAACATTCGGTAATACAATCTTCGTTCATTTTTAACTATTTTATATTTGCTTTATTATCACACATTTTATCAGTGTTCCAAGTTTACAAATACCACGGGTGATTCCGAAAGTACCTGCACAGGATAAGCAAAGTCACGGACCATGCGTGCGTCATGTGCGGGACCGGCGAAGTGGATGGTGTCGCTCATACCATCTTCCACTGCCCAGCACTAGAAGACGCAAGTAAGGGATCACCGGTAGGCGTTAGTTGCCGCCGTGCATGAGGAAGAGCGTAAATGGGACCAAGGAGCGAGCCTAGTGAAGACAGTCCTAGATCATAACGCTCGTAAAATAAATCGGCAAATAGCTATATTATAATGAAAACAATTTTAGTTCGGAAAAAAAACGTGCGGTTGTTTTTGCTGTGTATTTTAAGTAGATATCTATACATATACGCATATAAGTATGCATGTATATTTTATATATATATATATATATATATATATATATATCAATTCATCAATTCAATTATTGTTTATTTCACTCAAATTGAGTAAAATATACAGTTCAAAATGTTTCTTCATGAAGCTCTATCTTCTTCACGCTTTCGGCGAGAGAAGTAGTGCAACGATTTTTGGTCCAGCGTTGGGCATTCCACTGCATGGTACTTGGCACACCTCTGCAGGCAGAACCGGCAGATGCACAACTCGTACTCGTGAGAGGCTGCGTTTGAACATACCAGGTAGTGATAATCATGCACTATGTACCTGGTGTATATGTGGCGACTGTCACATGCAGGACCAGACCAAAGACGCAAGGCATTGAAAACTTCCAAACCACCAACCTCCCGCCTGGCCTGTTCGAATTTAGCTTCCCACTCCGAAATAAAACATTCGTAAGGTACTGTACGCGGCATCTTCAGCCTTAGTCGGATTGTTTCAGCAGCCGGTGGACAGCCTGGCATGAGATACACAAAGCGGCTCCTTGCTCGGATAGGCAAGCCAAGCACTCGCTTAATATATAATGGCCCTAATATAAATATATATATATATATATATAAATGGTTTCCTCACAATTAGGGTTACACCAACAAATTGGAGCACATGCAACGGTGAAGGAATACTCACAAGGATCTCTAAGTACAAAACCAACGTTCACGTTGTTTATTGTTTTCTGTGTGAACACGCGTTTCTTACAGGCAGTTTTTACAAGCGGTTAATTGTAGTGACATTACCACTTTATTTGATATTTTACAGGGATTTTGAGACACACTTTATTTATTAAATAAAAACAAAGTGAAATTGGTCATATGTACATAGTTTGGGGTGGCTAGCATTAAGAGCTTCGCACCACGCTAAGTTACACTTAGTTCGGAAGAAGCACTCATGTTTCAACTTTCTTCGAGAGGATGGTGTAGTCAGCTTCGATGGGATCTGTAGCGTCCTGGCGAAAGCTAAGCTTTTTCTTGTAGAAACTCAATGCACCTAAGTTGTGTTTGAACACGGTCAGAATCACTTTCTTCATCTTGAACCTGAAAATGTTCGTGCGGATATATTATTACTACAATCATACTCATAACGGTAACTACCACAGTGTTATATATGTCTGAATGTTGACCATGGGACCAAAGACTGTACAGCAGGGCGACCGGAGGATAAGGGACGTCGCAAAGAACTGCACGGCCACCATATGTGATGCTATGTATATAACTCAAAGAAACACCTACGCCACTACGACACAATGTCCAGCGTATAGATTACGGATCTCAAACCTCCGCGAAAACCGCAAACTTAATTTTACAATCATTTGCAAGTATTGTCAAATAAACTGCTACAGGGTCCCTAAAATATACGATCTAGTGTCCCAATTTGCAGTCGAAAATAACAAAGGGGTCACCGAAGGGCGATTGCGGAGAAGACTTCACCAACAGTCTTTGGGGTAACTGCTCCTCATCATGAAAAGGAGAGATCCCCTAGAATGGGCAACCCGGACACCTTTAAGACTCATGAAAACTCATAGGTACACCTTTAATAACGGCAGCCACAGATCAACGCAAAGTCTGACGTTTAAAACAAAATAAATAACTCATATAATAAACGACTGGAGGATCCACAAGGAACAAAAAGCCCTCCTATCCGACCATCGGCTCTATGTAACCTTCTCCGTCACTTCCTCCCAGCCATTTCCACCCATACAAAGAAGCAATCGACTCTCGACGCCGCCTCTTAACATCACTAGCGCTAATTCAATAGCCTCGATAGCTAAAAATGCTATATGCCGCATCCCTATGGGAACGCATGACTACCAGGGTTATCACACGCCGCCTCAGCAAGACTCAAAGACCAATAACACAGGACCTATGACGTTCGAAATTCCCTGGAACCTAAAAGTGAAAGAACTAGCTTCAAGATGCCGCCAAATCAATCCAAGACGGAGGGACTACTAATCGGCAGATCAGATACCCTAATCAAGTGTAACTGGCAATGGGAAGCAATCCAGCCGGACCATCATCACTAGTGTACAAAATTATTACTTCTTGATTTCAAACATGGGACAGCCCTTAATACGGCTGGCCCACCTACCCATTCGCACTGCAACTGCTAACGAGCCACGGTAGCTGCTTTCAGCAATACCCACACCGCATTTATAGGGTGGACTCCCCATCATGCCGTACTTGCAGCTCAGTAGAGCCTAACAATGTAAGACACTGTTACGCTTCCCAAGGACCTTGAGTCCTGTTCTATGGTTAGAAGAATCGCAGAATTTGGAAAAATAACCGCCGCATAAAGTCAAGTAGCCGTAACGGCCAGTAAAAGAGGCCAGGTGGAGTAATTTTGAAACTAAAGTACTGTGTCCACCCCGAAAAGGGGCAAAGACAGGAATTCAAATCAATCTGAAATTATATATATACAGGTAGTTCAATAAGTTCTTAGAGTGAGCTTTTTAGAATTCGAATTTTGGCACGCTTTCACCGCTAATAGGAACTGCAACATTTCGACTGCTAGCACTCATATATTATGGTGATTGGCCGTTGCGATTTCGTTTGATAGCTTTTCCCGTGCAACGTATCGGCGTAATTTTTAAAAATGGAGAAAAAAGAGTTTCGAGTGGTTATCAAGTATTTTTATTTCAAAGGTTGGAATGCGACCCAAGTAAAAATTGAGTTAGACGAGACGTAGTGACTCTGCGCCATGTTTTGCCACTGTTTCCAACTGGATTAATGTGTTAAAAAGAGGTCGCAGGAGCACCGAGGATGAACTACGTCCAGGAGGCCAAAAAACGGCAACTGATGAGGAAAACGTAGAGAAAGTGCGAAAAATTCTTGGCACAGATAAGCGAATGAACATTAAGGAAATAGCGGAGGCATTATGAATTAGTTTAGGCAGTGTGCATTTTATCCTACACGAAAACTTGAAGATGAAAGAGCTTAGAGCAAAATAGCTGCCGCATTTGCTCAACCAAGGCCAAAAAGACGCGCCTGTTTTGGCTCTACAGCGAAATTTGGCCAAGATGTCGAACAATCTGTCGGATTTTTGGTGCAGATTCATGACCGTCGATGAAAGCCGGGTTCATCACTACACTCCCGAGACCCAAGAAGCATCTTGCCAATGGTGTGCACCGGATGAAGGACCTCCGAAGAGGGTGCGGACAACGGCATTGACCGGAAAGGTGATGGCTACAGTTTTTTAAGACCAACGTAGAATAATGCTGGTTGACTACCTTGAGAGCTGTAAAACGATCACAGGAGAATATTATGCAAGACTGTTGGACTGCCTGAAGCAAGAACTCATCGTGAAACGGCCCGCTTTGCAGAAGAAGGTTGTCCTGTTTCACCAGGACAATGCTCCCGCACACAAGTCGCGGCAAGCAACGGCAAAACTGGCCCAACTGAGGTTCGAACTTATTGAACATTCCTCCTATTCTCTAGACCTGGCCCCCTCTGAATATTTACTCTTCGGACATTTGAAGAATAGTCTCGGTGGAAAGCGTTTTTCCAGCAATGAAGAGGTTAAGGCTGCTGTCAATGCCTATTTTCAGTCTAACGACGCGGAATTCTACTCAAGAGGTATAAAAGCTCTGAAATCTCGGTGGGAAAAGTGTATTGAGCTTCTCGAGGAGTATATCGAATAAGAAAAATTTAAAAACATGATTTGGAAAATTCTCAGTTTTCATTCTAAGAACTTATTTAACTACCTGTATAATGCAAAAGGGTCGAGCGGGTAATATATATCGAAAAAAGAAATTAATCTATACAAATTTAGATGATTTAACATCTACTTTGAGGACTTCACCCATGCGCTACGACTTGTGGCCCTAATTTAACTAAATCGTTACCGGAACTGCTACTCATATTATACAACTCGCTAACAGTCCCAGTGGTCACACTGTTCCTGGAACATCTAACAACTTCTAACGTAGCACCGCCTCACATGACTTAATGCGTTACGAACAAAGATCTGATATTTAAAAGGGCTCTGACTAAGCCTAAATTAAACAAAATCATTATCGAATGTTTTAATGAATCACATTGTAAATAACTTTTTAGCGTGTGTATGCAATAACGAAATCTAATGAATTTGCTTTTGCCGATGCTAAATTTAACTCCTGTTCTCTCGGACCATGTTGATTATAATAAAGCTAAGGTAAATATCGTCGGCTTTTTGCACTCTTTCGCTACACACATATGCAAGACGAGTCCGCCATTAGATACCTCACCAGTAAACATATACCTGAAATAAAAACGTAGGTAGAGAAAATAATGCCAGCACCACTGGTGCAAGCGAATCTTCGCAAGCAAAATTCGTTTAGGTAATTAACATATATACATTTCTCACTCAATGCGCACCTTTCAGCGAGCTTCTGAAGGATATCCATGAGATGTGCGCCAAGACCACGTCTTTGTACAGCCTCAACAAGCTGTATCTCGTAGCAGTATACAACGGGAATACCGGAATCCATATCAAAGCGGAAGTGAACAAAGCCCATATTTTCTCCACGGTCATCTGTATGAGGAACAACCATGCAGCTAAAATTAGATAATGATTAACAATCTGGAATAGCCAAATATGCTGTTCGGTTATATATCACGAAGGATTACCTAAGCCAATGTACCTAGTATGGTGACTACCACGTTTCCGATTTGTCTAGGTCAGGCGAAGACAACTTCACTTATTTACAACAAAAAAAAGAAATATATATACGTTTTGCTGTTACTAACCGCTGACTATTAGGTACTGTGCCGTCTTGCCGGTAAGCTCTTTGCGTTTCTGGCTGTCATTCCAACCCCAGTTAGACTGCTCGTAAAGAGCGCGCATATTCAATTCAGTCAGGCCAAATACGAACTGGCGAAGTTCATCCGCCGCATCCGATGCCCAGCAGCGCCTGATAGACAGCACCAACTCGTCGCACTCAAACCTACACAACGCTGCAAAAGTGTCGATGCTTGTTAGTTATATATATATATATATATATATATATATATATATTACTTGACAGCTGCAGGTGCTCCAACAATAGGTATTTTAATAAAATATGACTTTGACACAAATTGTGACACATTGCCTGTAAAAGAGCATGTCAATAAAACAATCTGATCTGATGATGATGAGACTGTTGATACACATTGTCTATACGACAATGGATGTCTATTATATATATATATATATAGACTGTTGATACAGATTGTCTATACAATAATGGATGTCTAATATATATATATATAGACAACAAATGTATATCTTAATACACATAAATAAATAATGATTATATATATATATATATATATATATATATATATATATATATATATATATATATATATATATGTGTTTAGCTATGATTATATATAGATATATATATATATATATATTTATATATATATATATATATATATATGTGTGTTAAAAAAAGTATTCCATAATGTGTTCGAAATCGAAATTGGGCTACGGTGCTGCTACTGGAGCGACACCGAAACCCGTGATTACGACTTACAGGGTTCAATCAGCTGATCGAGGGGTTCAGTGTTCTGATTTGCAATCTGCACCTGCAGAGGGCCGACATTCGCTGGTCCTCTTCGTTTACCGGGACCGCCATTATTATGATTTGTAGTGCAGTTGCTACTGCCTCGCCGGGCTGATCGTGTCATGACAGCCGCCAACAGCACAACACAGCTTCCCAACAGAACAAGCGATGCTGCCACAATCACACACAGATAAAGCGACGCCGTGACTAACTCGAGCGAATCGTGAACTTTGCGAAGTGAATTTCTGCACCCTGAACGTCTTCACCCGCCTACCTACCTGCATTCGATCGACCGAGACTCCGAGGTAATTCTCTTCTGCTCTGCTGTTCTCGAACGAATCGGCATCAGGCCTGCAGGAATTGGCGCCAGTTTTTAAATTGTTATTTGGCGGGCAGACGGAAGCGCGCGCCACTTCGAACGTGGTCTCACGGCATTTCTTATTTGTTTTTTATGGAATGTTTTGGCGATGCATATTTCACATGCGTCGCTGATATGCTGCCAGCAGCAAATGTATGGGGCTCACAAACCCACAAAATCTCTATTCCTCCACACCTCCACCCCCCAGGCTCGAGAAGAAAGCTTAATTCATATATACATTGCTAGAAGAATCAAATTATCGATGAAAGGGATTCGGACACGTTCGTTAAGAATTAATTACACGCAAAAGCAGTTTTCGGTGAGGTTTGAGCAGCTTAAATAGGGAGGGTCATTGTCTGTAGAGTCTTGTATGCGATTTCTAGAAACAGTTGTTAAATTCTCATAAATCATTTATAAAATTATCGGAAGTAATTATTATAGTAGCAATATGGCGTGCAATTGTATTTTGATGAAATCTTCTCCCTCTAGTTCTCTTCTTGTATATATATATATATATATATATATATATTATTATTATTTTATGATTTGGTAGAACTCGGCAAGAAAATAATGCTCCTCAATGGAAGGAGGGGCGGAAACGTCTTGTTTTGGAAAGATTATTAAATTTATAAAAGTAGCTATTCTGACATTTTTTCTCCGACATAGTTGTGCAAACTTTATGTCTGCGGGAAACTCAGTCAACGCAGGAAGAAACCGATCACACCGGCGTGTTCACGAGCTAGCGAACGGCGAATAGCGGGATTAAGGAAAGTCCTAAAAAGTCGATATGTTGTTTTATATTACACCAAAGCTTTCACGTAAACTTTAGACATTTTAGCCAAAAATGTACGCCTAAAAGACAATCCTTAAATACCATCTATGCAACGAATTTAATGCCCGTCACTTCTATACCAAAGTGATGGTGCTGCGTTACATAGTTGCCAAGAAACTAAGCTTTTCCGACAGCCATAGTTGTTATGTTTTACGTTGAAGCTTTCACGTTCCGAGCCTTATAATTTTGCCAAGACGTTTCCGCCTCACTGCCGCCTCTTTCTATTAGAAAAACATATTTTCTTGCTGAGCCCTACCAAAACTCAAATTATTTACCTAACGTTCTGATACTCCCTTGCTGAAGCAGGTCAGAATGCTAGCAAGTATGCATGCTTTCACTTTTGAAATGGCGGCAACTACGTAACGCAGCACTATCACGTTGGTATCAGGAGGGTCCTGTAGGCCGCATCAGGAGGGTCCTGTAGGCCCATCGATACGACCTTATTTTTTTCGTATTCAACCATCCGCAATACAGACTTACGTACATAGGACGCTGCAAGTAGTGGAGTATGCTGTTCTTGCGCTTGAAAAATTCTGGTGGTAAATGTACTGGATTTACGTAGTTTTGCCCTGTCCAAAAGGCTAAGCAGGCTCAGATGCTGGAGCTCAATGCAACTGAAGTGACTCTCTCCCCTACTACGAAATATCTGGGCTTGACTTTACATGAGACGCTTAAATGGCATGATCACTTGGATGTTCTTACGCCTAAATGCTATGCGGTAATTTAACCTACTCGTCGTCTACGAGATCCAGAAGTGCCTGTTGAGGGCCTCCTTTTGATATATAATATGCTACTAGTGCCAGTTTTTTGTTATGGTATCTCTATTTGGAGGATTTATACAATACAATATAATACAAATGTCTCCTTTATTTAAAAAAGGGGTTGAACAATGGAAATGAATTGCTCGCATTCGCGGGCAAGGCGAGCTGTTCGCCAAACAAATGAGTGGTTAACGACTGCCACATTGGCTATCTCGTGCGGTTGAATGGAACCGCGACTCCGTAGGCTGTTTGGTCGCACGTGGTAAAACTTATTAATCTGATCATTGCGTATAAGATATTTAAAAACGCGGTAGTCAACACGACGCTGGTACTCCGCGACACTTGGGAGTACGACTCTGTCACGCGTCAAGTTGCACCTTCTTGAAACTCTCTTTAAACACTTGTCCTGAATACGCTGCAGCAAACATATATCCTTGTCGTAAAAAGGCGCCCACACGTGAGCACAGTATGACCATTTTGGCACTACTAGGGCTTCATAAAGACGCAGGTATTTGGAGGCATCTTGCGATGAGAATACTCTTAGTATAAGATTACTTAGTCGAGAGGCAGCTTTTGCTGAACCGGCAATGTGCGCCCGAAACTTCATATGTCTATCGAACGTAACTCCTAGGTCCTTGTAGGATGTTACCTCAGGTATAGGAAAATCTTTTAGCTGGTACTTGAAGTTGTCGGGAGCTGTCTTCAGGACCGCGCACTTTGGAACTGAAATTACCATATCATTTAGCTCACACCAGGTGGCAATACTATTAATGGCTGCTTGAATATTCAGGCGGTCCTCGTTTCCTCTAATCTGGGCATATATTTTTAAATCATCTGCATACATTTTGTATGTTATGTTCAGGTTGCGAAGACATACTCCCAAGTCCTGAGCAAAGATTATATACATAAGAGGGCCTAGGCAGGAGCCTTGAGGAACCCCAGAAGGGCATGGGGAGCGCTTCGAGACCGAGTCACTGACTTTTACGGCGAAGGAACCTTCCGTCAGATAAGAGTGACACCAAGCCAGGATTCGAGGGCCAATTCCTAGCGCCGCCATTTTAGATAAGAGAATCTCATGATTTACCCTGTCGAATGCTCGCGAGAAGTCAAAGTAGACCGTATGTATGGGTATGGCCCTGTTACGCGCAATAGCCCAATCGTGGCAGACCTCGAGAAGCTGAGTTCCAGTAGAGCGCCCCTTTCTAAACCCATGCTGATGAGGGTCCAAGAGTTCATAGGCGTCGAGGTAGTTATAAATTTCATCGACGATAATTTTTTCCATGATAAGGCACGGTATAGAGCCTTGAGCTACCGGTCGGTAGTTTTCTGGAAGGGATCGCGGTCCCTTTTTGTGCACAGCCGTCACAACAGACTCTTTAAAAATTAGGGGGACCTTTCCATCTTCGAAACTGCGGGTAAAGATCATTGCCAAAGGTTCCGCGAGGGCTAAGGCCAATTCGTTAAAGAAAATTGGCGGGAGCCCGTCGGGTGTCAGGCTGCACACTTACTCTTTGTTTCACGCAGTTTCGTGTAGATAAGCTCGGGCGTGAATACGACGTCATTGAGACAGGAATCTGTTGGCTCAGTCGCTACAAAGCTTGAGTCGCCAGGCTGTTTGTATACAGTTTCGAAATGACGTCTCAAAACTTCTGATTTATCAGCATCTTCCACAGCTATGTGGCCGTCACAGGTAAGGGGAGCTACCCCTACCTGGAGATTTAGACGCTTCTTGGCATAGCGAAAGAAACGCTTAGCGTCATTAGGATCCAGCTTGTCTTCTTCTATACGGCGTAAGCGAGATGATGCGCGACCTAGTTTGCGGGACAGTCGTATATGCAATTCTTCAGAGAGTCCAGACAAATCACGGCTTAGACGAGCGGAAAGTCGAGCAATATACTCATCGATAGGGGATGATTGGGCACGATGTAGCGGCGAAAAACGATCAAGAAGGTCCAAAGATATATTCACAAAGGTTTCATATTGTTCGTTGGCAGAAGAACATATAGAGAGAATTTGGCGCCAATAAATGGACATCAAAT
Source organism: Dermanyssus gallinae (assembly GCA_003439945.1). Taxonomy (NCBI): domain Eukaryota; kingdom Metazoa; phylum Arthropoda; class Arachnida; order Mesostigmata; family Dermanyssidae; genus Dermanyssus; species Dermanyssus gallinae. The sequence goes on from QVRM01002115.1 coordinate 48,177, forward strand.
ACGCGCCAATTGCGTCGTAGTTGGCCTTCAAGTAGTTAACCCTTGGTTGCAAGGGCATGAACGGCTTGCCTGAGACCAGTTCAAAATAAACAGCCATGTGATCAGACTTTACAGGCGAAGGGCGGACATCAATGTTAGCCACCAGATCCTCGTTATCAGTAAGGATGAGATCTAAAACATTGCCACTTCTTGGACGAGTTGGGCAGGTGACAAGCTGAGTAAGTCCAGATTCAATGCAGAACGCCGTAAACAAATGCTCCTTGCTATCGGGTGGTCCAGTGAGGGTCAACGGTTTCCAGACGATATACGGAAGGTTCATATCCCCTAGCAGAAGAACGGGGTAATCGGTCTGGACAACTTCTTCTAGAACTTCACAGAGTGATGCCATGCGCTGCCTAAGGTCAGTTGTCGATCCAGTTGGGGAAAAATACGCACAGATTACCCGGTGACGCGATGCTGAGTTACACATAATGTCCACAGCAATGATCTCGGCAGATGACTGAGGCATGTTGACCTCGCAACAGGTTAGTTCAACGTTCACAAGAATGCAGACGCCGCCCCCGATTCGTCCAACTCGATCTTTCCGAAAAACCGAGTAGCGACCACCAAGAGAAAGTTCGGCCGACGACAGGTTGTCGGTAGCCCACGTCTCAGTAATACAGATGATATCAACGTGGTGGAGCGCAGTGTACAAACTTAAGGAATCGCAAGCTCCTCTCTTAGTAAGGGATGCGGCATTAAAAAGTAGGTACTTTATGGGCTTGTTTGGGGTTGGATACGTAGTGTGAGAGTTTGTCCGGTCGAGGTCCGAGGTAACGTGGGGCTGAGTAGGCGCCAGTCAGGGCGCACGTGGGAACTCATCAACTATTTCAATTTTACCCCCTCGATCTCTAAAGTCCATTACTGTTGTTCCATGAGTCCATGCCGCATCACAAAATAGTTTGGGGTAGTCAATCTGTGACACAGTTATTATGAATGACGCATGAGTAGCGAATCTAGGCTGAACTTTACGTATCTTGAGAGGGCTGATAGAATGCGCTTTTAGATGTTCATTCATTCGGGCTGCCGTTACTGTCTTGTCTAGATTAGATACAAAACATCTTTGAGTTTCATTTGAAAACGAGCAACGGGCAATTGAGAAGCAGTTGATTGAGTCGGCCGATCTCTCTCTAATTGTTTCCGCTGCAGCTGGGACGACGAGGAGGATGCCGAATCGCCAACCCGAAGAAAGCGTCGGTTGCCTCTCTTACCGCTAGCCCCGCCCCAATTTGTCCCGGGATATATGTTATAATAGGGATATAACTCATAGGGCGGATGTCATTCAGATTGATGCCTTTAGGGTAGTTGGTAACTTGCGCCGTAGCGATTCGGTTCGTAAGTGATTTTATGTCTTTAAGCCGCTAAGAGATATTTGCAAGGTAAAAATTGCCTTGCTTGCATTTAAGATATATAGAGAAGTTATTCCGGGTGATGCTGCTTTTTCTATAAGGCTGTTGTTGGACGCACAACTCCACGTGCAACGGAATTTGTGAGGCCGGTAGCTCTAAAGGAATCCACCCGTCATGCTCTCGCGTACACCCTGCCGACTATCTGGACCCAGCTTCCCAAGGAAATTCGCGTACTCACCTTGGCTAGATTATTCAAACGTGAGCTAAAAATGGGTAACGAGTAAAAACCCTTGTCAAAACTAGTTACCTAAAAAGGATTATGTTGGTGCCTTTACACATTTTTAATAGTTTTGCTTACGAGAACTTAAGCATTGTAAAATTGTGGTTTCGTGAATAAACCTCCAAGTTGAAATTGAAATTATAATTATTTAATTTTTCAAAATAACATTCTTTGGTTTATTTGCTTATATATGAGAGGCACACAAGTGTCTCGTTTAAGATAATAATACTATTTAAATATTATGCAATTTAAATACAGGTCTTATGGCATTTCCAGCTTCTTGAGGGCCAGTGAATGTCCCCGTTACGCGAGATTGCATGTCGGGCTGGAACGCTTCATCCTCAAAAGTTCAATTGTCTCGGCGCTGTGTGGCTTGTAGTGCGCACTTGTTAGAAGAGCTTACGTGCATCGATTCAGTCCAGATTCGGCCAAAAACAATTAAGAATCTGCTGCGATAACGCTCGCCATTCACCGTGGAGTGAAACAGATACGGTCCAATGACTCTTCTTTGTATCAGGGGCCGCACCAACGTGTCACACGTAACGACTCTCCATGAATCCCGTGAGGGTTCTGGGTTGTCCAGATGCGACAAGTTTGTTTATTCACACGCCCCTTCAGATCGAAATGGACTTCGTCCGAAGCAATTTCTTTCTAAATAAAATCGGCATTTTGCTGCATCATCTCAGAAGCCCATTCAACGAAATCTAGCCACTTCTTAAGCTTCCGTAGGCTTAAACTCATGCGACAGCCGATTTTTTTGTAGATACATCATTAGATCCAACTCAATATTGTAGGGCACGCCTACGAGCATCGGTATGTTCTTATAGTTCACCTGCGGTCACATCTGCGAGATAAATGGCTGTTTACGCCCATGCATGGGTGTAGCTTGATAATTTCGAGCGTTTTCCTCATTAACCCTCTTTTGACCGGCTCGCGCTGCAAGATCAAAGTACTTCCTTCTAGTCTTTAAAAAATTAGAATATTAATGGTAGTAATAGAAATAATGCTAGATGCTGGCAATGATGACAACTGGTTAACGGAATGGATAGAAGAGAATGGCAAATGACGACAGTTAAACAGCAGTCCACCGAGGAAAGTAGGCGAAATGCTTGGCGTTTTGTCTGTCATCGACAGGGTCATGCCACTGCAGCCATAGCCATTACGGCGTGCTACGCCGTTCGAAGACAACCCGGGAGGTTCATGGTTCTCGCCGTCCAGACGTAGAGACAGGCTCCTTGCTGGGGGGGGGAGGCGGTGAGGATTCTGGCCGACACCGGCGCATGAGCTCGTAAAGGAAGGGTGTGAAACAAGAATGGCAAAAGCGGAACTATTGTCATGGTCGGCGTCGTGCAAGACAGTCGCGTTTGGTCCAGACGATCTTCCTGGCCGCCGTCCACGTCGCACGCCGTGTCATCCGCCGCAAGACGAGAAGAAGGTGGAATAAACTCTGGCTCATAATACCTAGCGATTGTCGGAGCCGACCGTGATCAGTTCGCTTGCGGCAATGCCTTCGTCACTAAACTACCAAAAATATTTAAAGTTTTCAGGCTGACCCTCAGCCATGATTTAACGTCCACGGCACTGTTTTTCACATTGCGTCATAGACGGACCTTCATCGACACAAATGTGCAACGGTGGGGCTCGAACCCGCGCACCTATATGTCTCCTCTGGTTGCGAGGCGCAGACTTAAGCCACCACGCCACCGGGTTCGATAATACTATTACTCTACTGCCACTACTACTACTATTACTACTACCACTGTGAACCACGTACGCCCTTTGTTCGTCTATATCATGAGCGTGACGTCGCTATCGCAATAAGTACTCGTTACTGCTGTTGCCGCTGGTGTTGTTTTTGTAGTAGTCATCATCATTCGAATCTTGTCTTAACCATCGCCGTCGCGGAGCGATTCTGTAATATCAGTATCCTCTAGAATATAGATACTAACCTAGATTACTGTTGCCGGTGACGGCGGTGAGGGGGTTCGGGGGAAGAGTCAATGCTAGAGTGTGGCATTTGAGTGACGAAACGGAATAATCACATTATCATGGATGTGGAAGTCTAGCGAGAGAAGATGAAGAAAATGTCATTCATTGCGGATTAGTATTTCATTGGTCGGGTTAACGTCTGCATGCAACTAGAAAATAACAGTTACCGTCATACTCAACAGGGGCACAAGAAAGAGTCACGAAATAGAAACTGAACACTTCGTGCTTCACATGGTGTATAACAGTATGAAAAGAAGTCTTTGTGGAGCTTTTGTAAATTGCCACCTCATTCCACAAGATTGCTTCAAACATTTAATTTTTAGAAGTGAACATGTATTAGTTTAAACATTTTTAAATAACGTAGAGTGCAAATTAACGTTATAGTCAAAAGTTAGGCCCTAATTCCGTTCGCACGCTGGAACGCTACAGTTCACCATAATAAAATCAGAGCGAGGACTCTAGGATACCGACCAGATAATAGAGTTTTTTTAATGATAGCTGTATTTGAATAACTCTTTAGTTTTAAACTCGTTTAACTAGTAGTGACTGTGCTTGATCGTAAGTTGTAACTTAGTGTATTTGATTTATCTTCCGCAAAAAATAACTAAAAGTATATTACTTTTATTGTTGTGTTTTTGTTGTATCTTTACTGTGCCGTCGCTCTATCGACCATACTTAAGAATCAGAAGCATACCTCGATATCCTGTTTATATTTGAAAAACTCTCCTAATAATTATAAGAAGAACTTATGGTATATAGCAGGCTATAGAATAGTAAAACCCATGACCATTTTTGTGGTTCGTTTACGACAAGATTAACTTCGGTGGTTTCATCTGGACCCATCTGGAGACGCGAGATTAGAAAGTTTCTTAGAACCAAGGTCGATGTGAAGGTTCAACATGGGAGTAAATATTGTATAAATAAAATATCTGAGTGCGTTAGTACATATCTTTATATCTAATATGTCTATCATATTTTAACACACAATGTAAGTTTCTCGAGTCGATTGAAAAAGCATGAGGAATGGGCAGCATAATCTGGGCCTCTCAAAGAAGGACCATCGAAAGCCAAAGAGCTTCAGTAACCCCTTGAAAAATTTCCGTGTCGTCAGATCTCCGTGATTGTCCGGTTAGTACTGTGTTTCTCTAGAATTTATAGTATCGACAGTATGACTGCTAAAAAGAGCCCCTGCAATCGTAATTGTCTCCGAATCTCCCGTCTAGAGGAAAGCGTGAATATAACATTTAGTATTAGCTAGTATCGCATGGAATAAATAGGGGATCTTAAGTCATAGAGAGAGCCTCTACTATATTCGAATTTGTTGGACATTTTTGGTTAACTTCTTTGTATGTGTAGTGCATACCAGTTCGTATAATGCCAATAATGTGTTTGTGAAAAAATTAAGTTGCAATGGGCAGCACCAGATGGGCAGGTGTGCGCACACACCCCAACTATGGCCATAACTTGTGCGGTTGAAAACCAAAAATAAAGTTGATAAAAAAACAATTATTTTGACTTCAAATTTAGCTGTGTCCGTAATGCTAAGATGCATAAATTCCCAGCGTCCATGCCCCCAACCTTGGGAATTAATGTTAGCAGGGAATCCCGCCAGCACTGAGGTATGTGCACTGTTCTCAGATACTCATTTAACAAATAAGTCCAGTATAGCGCAAGTGTCGCACATTGTTTAACATTCCGAAGATTCCTGTTCAAGAAATCAAAAATGAAAAAAAACGCTTGTTTAAGATCTCCCGTCGGGTCCCACTGGCGGTAAAGTAGCCTAGAAGTAGAGCTTGATCCTCGCGACAAACCGCTCTGTTGTCGCGGAGCCAAAGATATGTTTTTTTCTCGGCGTTTCGCAGAAGCTCGACTGCCTAACCTATTACGTTTTACGTCTCTAACGGTAAGTCGATAGGCGGCCCGTGAATGAGCGTTTTGTGCGCTTCCGAAACAGTTCCAAAATAGCGTACCCGAATTAAGATAATTCGTTAATAAGATAATTCATTGTTTTGGTAATAAGTATGCAATATTTTATGACCGCCTTTAAATGGTCTTTTAGATCCTAAATTTACTTACACCTGTAAAGCTTGGCGGTCTTATATAAGGAAACAAACTAATGCAATTAAAAACTTCAGTTCAAGTGCTATCCTTTTAATATACGCAGCAACAATCTGCGCAGTACTCAAACCGTATCGTCGAAAAAATTGCACGATCTGGCACAGTCAGCAAAGTGTTATTTACTTTACCAGTTTCGAGCCTCTTCATTGACGGCTGCTGTCGTCCGCAATGACGCAGCACCACCATGAGACCACTGGAATTCCGTTTCGATTGGGACATTAAATTAGTGCCCAGGACGTCAAATGTGGAATGGCAGCGGAGATTCAATCTGAATATGATAAAATTAAATTGTAATTAAAAAGTCGTAGTCTAAAAGCGTATTGATAAAGGCAATGCTTCTTCTCTTATTTTCGGGTCTACCTAGTTTTGCACAAAGTAAATAAATGGCTTTGGAGAGAACGGAGAAAGGCAGTGGCACTACTCATTGAAGATGATGCCAACGTAATAATAAGTGTAACCTGAATGAACCATTTCGAATATATGTGCCTTCCCTGATTAGAACTCAGCATCACTTGAGAATGTGATCGAGCTGCTTAGAGTTCAAAACGTATACGAAAAAAACGTGGCTGCTGGATGCGATTGTTTTATGTCTAAAAGATGATTTTAATAATCTTAGATATCCTCAACGACGTTTACAGAATGTTTAGATCTAGACGTCGAAGTCACGCATAGAAAATACCGCAGTGAAATAATATAAATTGCTTAACTACGCACAGCATATGAATCGTAGGTCGCCTTAAGTACGCTAGTTACCTTATGTAGTACTTAATACACGTAACACATTTCCCAGCACTTGTGCATACCCGGGGGAGTACGAAAACGTCAAGTCAGAACGCAGTAGAGCAGACGATGGGGGTCCGTCTATGAGGCAATGCAAAAAGCAGTCCCGCAGACGTTAAATCTTGGCTGAGGGTCAGCCCGAAATGTTTTAGGGCAGACTAAACAGGTATCTTCTCAGGTTATAAGACTACATTGTCTAAACGAATTTAAACTCAAGATGACTTGAGAGAGTTTTCCCATTGCTAATATGGAAACACTGATGCACCATATCATAACTCGATCCGTTTCTCTTTGTCTGTACATTTAACAGCCTTGCAGTGCATTGTAAGAAATATGTTTAGACCAAATTCGTCGCAGACATAATGACGGCTAGTTAATTATTAGACACGATGACGGCTAATTAATTACTCTAAGCGCTGTTATTACTTACACTTGCGAATGCCTTTGAGCCGGGCGGCTGTAACTGATAACATACTTTATTCGCGTTGAGACAGGAGACTTGCCCAGTCCGGCTCGTGTTCTTACGCAGTGTAGAGAGAGCAGACCTTGCCTCTTGCAACGGATATCTTCCGTTTCGCTCCGTGGTCGGGATACATACACTGATGACATTTCCTTCTCTCTCTCTCTCTCTCCCCATATATATATATATATATAATTCTTTGTTGTGCTTCCTCTCCGTCCCACTCTTCGTCGTATTCCCTTGATCGCTACGGCATCGTGCCTCATTCTCCGGCAATAATTCGCCTCTAGCGAGATCTTCTCTACTCTCTTCACGTTGCCGTAATAGCAACTGATACAACGACGTGTTATCACCAGCATCAGCCGAGTGACGGCCGCACCACGGTCTCTCGATCGCGTCTGGGCAAATAACGCGCGCGATAAACACAAGCACCGCACACGCGGCCCGTTGTAACGGTATCGTCGGCATGCGGCAGGCGGCGTCGACGACGACAGTGGCCGCGAAATACGGCAAGGAAGATTCCCCCAGTGGGGTCAGATTTCGTCGTGCGGCTCGTTTCGCTCGCGGTGGTCTCGGGCGAACCCCTCGCCACGACCCGAAGGCGACGAACTACGACGGGGTTATGGGTGGTAAACAACGTGCGTCGTCGAAACAAAAGGCGCACAGACGGTAAGACGGCAGTCTTGTGGGGGTGCAGTGCTAAGCCTCGTCACAGCCTGGATACGAAAAGAGGCGTCCACAGCCCGCCGCAAGCTAGTTAGATCGTGCAGTTCGTCGTGGACGTTCGACTCGTTAGGTTTCGTTTGGTGCAGTTTCTGTTTACGTGTTTGCCAGCTACCCCCGCCCAGCTACGAGTGCAGCAGCATGGTAAGTGAAGTTAAAGGGAAGCCGCTGCTTGAAATCAAAACTTAAACGATACAATTGCCGTAAGCCGCATTCCTTGCCCGACCCGTCAAGGTTGGATTTCCTGAGCGTTTTGTTATGTTACAGAGGGGGCAGCGGTAGTGACCGCCAGGTATAGACTCGTCGCAGGCCGCTAGCTTACCCGGGTATTTGGGAGGAGTAGAAAAACGACGTGTATGATTGTGTTTATTTTATGAGAATAATGGCAGAACTTTAATGTATTCAACGTAAAGATAAAGAAATGGAGCACCACAGAATCTGTTTCTAGTTCAAGTTAGTGTCTTAGAGGAGTTCCAGTTTCATCATCGAACAAGTCGTTCTCTTGCAAAAGCACATTTTATAAAGGTGTCTCTCGGTTAACCATAACGGTATACCAAAAAATGGAAAATTCACTGCCACTCCTAGACAAGTAATTTCCGGACCCTTGGAAACCAACTGCTTACTTTAAAGGAGTCTGTGACCACTTCAAGTCTGGCCAAACTGAGTTTGGACGCCCGGTCTATTTATATACAGCATAGGTTTTACGTATATCTAGCTGGAACACCGAGTGTTCATACATTGCAATGCCCTGCGCGTTTATTTTATATATGGAGACAAGTTTATCACCACATGGCTCAAACAAATCTTTATTTTTTCTGCTGTCGCAGTGGGCGTTCAGTGATTTGAGCATGCGTAGTCAGTGCGTAGCACACTATTTTTCACGCGCGTACGGTACAGCATGTAAGATGTAACATCAGCGTCTCAGATAGCATTCCTCACTACGACCGCCTTTTCAACTGATGATGTGTGTGTTGATTATAACTTGGTTATTTCAGACGACGTACACCGACAAAGGGCCAAAACCCGCCGGAGGACGTTTCCTAAATTTCCATCATCTTACGTTTTGGGTGGGCAATGCTAAGCAAGCAGCCAGCTACTACTGCGATAAGATTGGATTTGAGCCCCTTTGCTATCGAGGACTTGAGACAGGTGCGCTATATTTCGTACACGTGCATACAGACAGACACACCCATAAAGAGCTCTCGATACCTCTTCTTATATATATATATATATATATATATATGAGCAAGGTATTAATATTGCATCGTAAATAATAGTTCTCACTTGAACTGCCTCGGGAGCCGTCATGGGAGTGTCGATAGGTATCCGTTCCAGCGTCGCACTTCCAGAGAGAGCCGATGGCGGAGATCATTGGGGCTTTATGGCATTCTTAAGCCTTTGCATAATCTAAACCTGTAAGCCTAATGCCGGGCCAGCCCAACGTTTAAAGTGCAAATTGCCGAAAAATGCTTTTGACTTTGTCATGACTGCGCCACAGCCGACTATGGAAGATGCAAAGTGTGATTGGTCACGCTCACATTTTAGACTTACGTCGCCTCGGGTGGGAGACTAAATTTCCGCAGTCAGAGGTTTACTCCAATGTGAACTCTGACAGGCTTTCCCTCTATTCACGCGCAACTCATTTCAAGAAAAGCAAAGTTATACAATCTGAGTCAACTAAATACGATCTCTGAACACGTTTTCCTAATTACAGGCCATCGCGAGGTTGCAAGTCATGTAGTACATCAGAAGGACATCGCCTTCATTTTCCAGAGCCCCTACAATCCGGGCAATAAAGGTACGCTAGAGTGTATGCAAATGCAGAACGTCCTAAAATGGCACGTAATTATTTTATGGGGTTGTAGAACTCTAGAAGGAGTTCTATGTATGAGGATATGTATATAAGGAGCTCTATATATCCCATGAACTATATGTTTATGGGAGTTATATAGGCATTTGTCTGTAGGGTATTGAACACGTAGTTAATGGCATGCGTCTTATCCCCATATATGTGGGCTACCTAGATGTTGCAGTGGTAGCTGGGATGGAACGCTCGATTCTAAAAAACTGAGATGTTGTTATGCAAGGGCTTAAATTGTCTATCCGGGTATAATTAAATCATATGTTTTCTTTGCACTGCCCATACATTCCTCTGCAGTAGAAAGCATGAATATTTCCAATATGAGCAACAATCTTCAGCCAGAGAAAGCTCAGATAGGAGCTCTGTGCTAGCACGTTGAAAGTGGCCAAAAAGGTAACGACAAAAAGATGGCATATAGTGGCTAGTTTCTACCAGCCAGCCGTCCGGGGAAGTGGGTTTGATTATGCTTAGAACCCCTAACGGCCGTACCGAAGAGAGACCCCCCCCCCCCCCCCCCAATACAGGGCGCAGAGATGTTTCAGCGCGGTGTAAACATGTTGTTGTGTTGTTTGTCTTAATATGTCGCTCAGAATATGCGGCTCACATGGAGAAACATGGAGACGGTGTGAAAGATATAGCGTTTTCCGTTGAAGACCTCGACTACATCGTCGATTTCGCCAAACGCCGAGGCGCTACGATCGTTCGCGATATCTGGGAGGAGTCAGACAGCTGGGGAACCGTCAGGTTTGCCACCATACAGGCAGTACGTTGGAAACACATTACTTATAAACTCCAAACAAACACAACTTGTTAGTTAGCTTCTAGCCGAGATTGTTCTTACTGCCATTATTAATGGTTACAGTAAACGCTGCTATTCTTATCATCCTGTGAATACTGCAGTTGTGGTCAATGCCATCAATTCCGTTGTCATTATTATTGTCGTTGTTGCGTGCCGCTCATGTCGTTTGTTGCTTACGCTGTCGGTGCGGTTATTTATTGCACCACTTTTATTTTGACGGATTCTCAGTGACCGGCGACGTATTCGTATGTCAAAGGCCGTTTAGTGTAAGGCTCAACGCTGTTCGACTCAACCCACGGTCAACACGTCGAGACTGAATCAACTAGACACTGCGCTGAAATATTCGAACACTGTGCTACTCCATGGTGTTTTATTCACTGCATAAACGTCACGTTTCATGTCACGACACGACAACACGCGTTGACGGCCAAATAGGATATAAACGTGCTGACATCTGCCCTAACATTCGACTAAGAGCTTAAACATACCACCGCTTTAGCGTTACACGGCGATCGTTATTAGGAACCTACGTAACCAGCATTGTGTTACGCAATCACATGCTAGTTCCTTCACGTCTTTTAGGTAGCATCAGCTAGCAAATGTAAAAGATTATGTTCACTGTCTTTCCCTTCTCGTTCCGCGGTAGACGGACATAGTATACATGCGGATTAAATACAATGTATTGCGTTGTGTACCGTGGTGTTTTTATGCGCGCTTAAATCTCTATATGGGTGTTCCATCATCAACCTGTCTGGTCTACTGAAGTGCGGCGATACGACCCACACTCTCGTCGAGTTGAACGGCTATAAGGGCACCTTCCTGCCAAACTACTTCCCGCACCCCGAGTCGAGTCCCAACAACACTTCCATCCGTGTCCGCAAAGGGTGAGTAAGTCCAGGGTACCACATGTACACCACTGTGCCGTCCTGCGAGAGCCATTGCTGTTCCGTTGTACACCCAGTCATACTATTGCGATTGCTTGAGTGTTGGTGACCACTCAATATCATCTTGGCGTCGCCGTTCCTATATTATATATATATATATATATTACAATGGTTTGTTATTATTGCATAGTGTAGTCTGTCTTATTAGCAAAATGTGTTTACGTTTACTACGACTTTGCGAACCATTCCCACCAGGAAATTAGCTTAAACATTTGACTTGATGGGAATACCTTAGTAATTATTAATTTCCACGTTTGTGGATGCATTCGATATGCTTTTTGTAAAGGTTCACATAACGCAGCAAAAGCATGGGGACATGTTCTCAATATTTATGCAATCTGTATCATCGTATAGGCATAGAGGCGAACGAAGAGTCAACAAAGTATGGTGATCATTTCAGAGCGCCGTGCGGATTGCGTTTCGTTGACCACTGTGTGCTGAACCAGCCAGACAATGAGATGGTGCCCGTAGCCCAATGGTATGAGCAGATGCTGCAATTCCACCGGTTCTGGTCGGTGGACGACACGCAGCTTCATACCGAGTACTCCGCCCTCAGGTAGGAAGAAGACACCCTCAGGGCTCCGAGAATCTAACTCCTCCGGGCGACATCAAATGATACACAAGGTTTACACGGCAAATAAGACGTAATCGTTTCTTCTAACATCTAGTATCTAAAATACGCGTTAGATAAAATAATAGCTAGTTACTATATACACTGGGTTTATACTATAAGTATAAACCCAGTGAGGATTCGACTAAGTGTTTTTTTCGCCAACACAAGCCCAATAAATCACAAACTAACTCTGCGGAACGTTCTTATCTAAAATGCTGACAGGTATGACCGCTCCAAATGTTAGTTGTACAGTGACGAGCTAGCATAATCTCTTTATGCATGACAGCGGATAGTTCTCGAAGAGATAATCGAAGTCCCCTTGCTGTTTTACGTGCTGGTCGTTGATCCGCCAGGGCTTCAATAAAATCAACCCTTATTGCCGATAAAATGAAACATTTTCAACATCATTTGGTGGCCTCTTTCCATGCCGTATTAGCGTCATACTGTGTAATTTGAAAATTTATTACAAGAATCTTAGGAAAGAAGAAATGAGGTTCTCTTAATCAATGCCGCAACGAGAAATATTCATTCGGGGTCCGTTGAGTACGTTAGCAATATCTGCTATCTTGGTGGTGACCTTCCTCAACAGGTGTCTGCTTCACAAGCACATAACTAATAGGGCATAGTGGCAGTAGGTATACCCGAGCATTAACGTAATGCTATACAATTCCATATTATTATTATTATTACATATACAAGTGGAAGAGAGAGAATACTGGTTTTAGTGGGTGAGAGTTTCACATTAGGTGCTGTGCTGCGGGCATCGCTCGTGCATAACGCATTTTCGCGACCTCCCAAACCAAAATAAAAGGTTTACCCCACCTGTGAAAGTTACTCGTATTACGACTACAAGTGGCACCAGTTAGTGGAGGTGAGTCCGCAGTGAGTGTAACTATATGAGTATAACTGTACTTTACTCTAACGCCCCTCCTCGGTGTTGAGTGAATCCATGTATGCGATATGGCGGCTTTCAATTTTAGCGTATATTACGTTAATATGTTCTACTAATGACTATATAATAACTTTAATGATTAATGCTAGTGTACTTTAGATGCAATATAATTTCATATACTTGCGTTTAATAGAATTATGCGTATTATTTCTGTGTTGTATTATGAGTTGGAAATGTCTTGTTTGACCCATCGTAGCTGTATAAAACACCACTTGAAAAAGGATGCACGCCATGCAAACAAGAAAATAAATGAAAGCATTTTTTGATGAAGTATTATTTACACGTTTATCTTTTTGTATATGTATTTATATAGCGTCGCTATGTTAGCACTTTGGAGTGGACTCTCCGGCCAATTGTCTTTGCGCGAACGTGTGGTCATGGGTTTTCTAACCCAGGATTAGCCCAGTTGAACAATGTGCCGATGAATTAGGGCTGAATCAGATTGATTCAACGGTGAACGCAAATTGATGTCAAACGATGACGCATGAGTAAGACCTTTGCGTTGTTTAATTTTGTCTATCACTGTTCTTTTTGTTATGTAGGTCGATCGTCATGACGAACTACGAGGAGACGGTCAAGATGCCTATTAACGAGCCAGCTCCGGGCAAGCGTAAGTCGCAAATCCAGGAATACGTCGAGTACTACGGCGGGCCGGGAACTCAGCATATCGCGCTCAACACCGACGACATTATTCGTAGCGTCAGTACCCAAACCTAAACGACAACCGATCGTTTGTATTCATATTTACCTATTGCTCTCATTGCTGGTGGCTAAATAGCACATTCAATGAAAAACGGCTGCCCTATTTCTCTCTGTTCGACTCTGACTGCCAGTTCCTTGATAATAAGAGTTTTATTGTAGTAGTAGTAGTAGTAGTAATAATAATAATATGTTAAATGATAATACGATTTAGTATAAATTAATTAAAATACATGAAACGCAGACAACTTCTGTCGCGAAATACCTTTTGTCTTCTGTAGTACACCAAATACTTTTATGGCACTCATGCTCTAATTTAACGGCTAAAGGTTATGTGGAACAAATGTTATATTGGGTATAATCTGTACAGATCCGTGAGATGCGCGCGCGAGGCATGACTTTCCTCAAAGCTCCGGACGCGTACTACGAAACTCTTCAGGAAAAGCTGAAGACTTCAAAGGTTAGTGGACACAGCTGATCTTTCAGAGGTGGAGAGACCTATCGTGTGTCTCCACCCCGCCCGTTATTCAGCAGTTATATGTATATACGCATACAAACAAAATAAGGAAATAAAGAAAGTGAGGAACATTCGGTAATCGCTCCAGCCTTTACGTTGGTACGAAACGTATGCCCGGCTATAGAACATGCCCGGAAGATGCTGGTTGTAACTTATAAACGCAACTGTGTCGGAATTTGCAGATTCAGGTTGTCGAGGATCTGGAGGAGCTAAAGAAGCTTTCGATTCTCATCGATTACGATGACAAAGGGTCAGTACATTTAAAAGAAGAAAAAATATTTCCCACAGGGCAAACCCTTGGCATCTTCCTTACTCGTGGTGACTTAATTACGCAGTAGATCAACATGATATTAAACTCAGGAAGACTCTTAGCGTTTTCTTATTTCCAAAAGCAGGTTATTCCATATAGATAGAGCAGCGTTCCTAGAGCCTTGTTGTTCGTTCAACTATATCGCGCCTCTGGCCTGCTCAGAGACTTTAGTCTATGTCGGACTATATGTTCCAGTTTAACATTCCTAGGGCAGGTAGTTTGTCAAATGACCACCTGTAGACATTGCATGCTATTTAGAAAACATACTAATACCCCATTCAAATCAGGCGTGCCGTGAGCCCTGGGGGTCATTTAATTCTAACACTTCATACGACTAGCGTCAACGAGCTTCTTTACAACTGTGCTGTTTACTAATAATAATCGCTGAGGATGGGCCATAAGCACCATCATCTTTATCTGCGCATCCTGTTTTTTTCCCGGTCATGACCGACTATATTCCACTCCGGCATTTAACTAATCTATTATAAATTCGAAACCATGAAAACGAATTTAAGAGAAACCGGCACAAGATTAGAATTCATGACCTCCCGAATGCAAGGCAATGGCTTTGACACTAAGCCTCCTTGCTAGGTGTTTGTAACTAGTATGTGGAGTAGTGGATGGGTAGTGAAAGTCACGTTTCATAAAAAAAAACGCTTTCTCGGGGAGTATACTTAGTATTCATATAACCGTGCATCTTAGCTAATTGTATTATTTGTTTGCTGTCTTTAAATATTCAAAAACACCTCTGAAGTTTGAAATAGTCTATATAATTGCATAGGCCATAAAAAGGTTGTCTGCCCGAAATCATATTTCGCGACAGGGCAAAGTTTCTGTAATGCAAAAATGTGTGTACTGTGCATGTACGGCAAATGAATGTCTCGAACAAACATACATAGAAGTACTATCGCGTCGCAATGTGAAGTCTGCCACAATAGTTGAATAAATGCATCTTCACTATCTGCTCCAGGTATCTACTGCAGATATTTACTCGTCCTATGCAGGATCGGCCGACGTTATTTATAGAAGTCATCCAGAGGAGAAACCACCAAGTAAGTATGGCACGTTGTACTTATCAAATATTATTGAAAAAACGACTTCCTAAAAATAGTTCCCAAGTTACTAAACATGCGTTCTATAAAACGATTATATATCTACAAATCAATGCAATAGCTAGCAAAAGCAAATACGGATATGTTCGTCAACCATTTATCAGGGCTTCGGAGCTGGAAACTTCAAAGCGCTCTTCGAGGCTATCGAGTTGGAGCAAGCGGCTCGAGGTAACCTGTGAACCAATGGAGGCAAGACGAACCTGACAGACGATTAACTGCTAAAGGTTTTTACGAAAATAAAGAGTTAAATATTCGTATCAATATCTAGTGTGTACTTTTATTTTAAGTTTGCCATCGAGGGGATCGAAATTGTGGTCCTTAGGTTTTACAAACTTGGTATCGTATGTAACAGTGTTTCTTTTCTCTTAAGCATTCTTAAAAACAACACTGAGCTTAGAGCTGCGCCATTTCTTCGTTTTCGAGTTCTGTACCGAACTACCAATATTGGGTTGGTGCAAACGTTTGTCCAATCCATTATTTTTGTGGACTTGCAGACCTTATTAGTCAAAACAGCATAGTAGAGGAGACTGTTTACTAATAAAGCAGGACTCACTGAGTAACTTAATGGTTTATCTCTGTTGCCACAAGATTAAAAAAAACCCTCTGTGGGATAGTCGAAGAGTGGTTAGTCAAATGCTCCAAACTCATTAGTGTTCACAATTTAATGCAAAATTTGGATGTGGCGTCCAAAGGCTTGCTGTTCCGTAAAAATGCCGAGAAGTAGTTGGTATCAAATAACACGTTGGTGGGATATAAAAGCCACCGTTCGTACTAGAATTTCTTGAAAGAAATCACACAATCTTTACCGTCGTTAGCTTTCAATAAGTTCAAAGAGTTTAAGGAAGCTGACCCAAGCCGTCGGTAACTTAGCAGTTCCTGTTTGTATTTTGTTAAACAATTGTGCTTCTGTATGTGCAACGGCGCACATGAAGCCAAGTGGGCATTATGCTCCCATAGACTAAATCAAACCGCTGATGAAAGGGTCATCAAACGTTGTCCCACTAAGCCCAGATTCCTCCGCACCAGTTTAGAGACTGCATGGCATTTTCTCGATGCGAATGCGAAGCATTATCAAAAATCGTTTAGTTTACCAGCGGTGGGAACGGTTGTCTAGGCAACAGTTACAGAGGTCGTTGACAGAGATGCAGACGCTACGTTCTCGATCCTCAAAGACTGACACCAACGAAGACAAATCACCAAGAGAACCCTCATTAGCAAGACTGTACGAAAGCACATTGAGTCATCTCTATCACGTGACATATTTGTCCCGTCGAGGGTTATGCTCAAGTAAAGCCGAAGCTGTACGAGAACAGGGAGCCGTTTAAGTCGTCATGACTTGCTAATCAGCCGGCCGATTGCAGCGGAGAGCCGTGTAGACGGAGCTTTCTAATAGAATTGGAAACATAATTATCAATCAGAAGGAAGATAGTAGGATGGAATAGAGAAAAGGATAGAAATCAGAAGGAAGATGCCAGTATAGTGATAGCATCTCCGGGGCTAAGCAGATGTGCTTGAGGATAACGAAAGATGTACAAACGGTTGCGATAGACTGATAGATAACTTAAGCTTGTAAGTCATAAATCAAGCCGTAAATAATTGGTCTACCGTGCATGAGAGAACTCACACTTTTCGGCGAATTTCAAGCTTCTAAGAAATATGCCCATTCAAGTAACCAGCTAAATTAGGAAAGTAAATTGTTGGATTTTACCAAACCATACCCACGGACAGCATATGTATCTCCCGCAACTCAAGAGCCGATTTGTGATACTTCGTCGCACAATGCGCGATTTCTACCATTCCATACACATGCGAACTGGCCGCTATGAGCCGGTTGAAGGGTGTCGTTGTCGAGAAACTTGTTCGACGTACCATTTGCTTCAACTAATTACCCTCGGCAGCTTGCCGATTCGATCTGAGTAATCAAACCTGATAACAAGAATAACAATCATTTTCCAAACATTATTCGTTCTGTCCATTGAGCTGTTTGAAATAGTTGATTGAATACATGTCTACATGATTCTTTATTGTTCTTTTCACTGAAGGCAAACTCATTCTGTCTTACAGATAAAATATTTTGCTTATTAACGTTATGATACTACTGTTATTTACCCTGGAAATGATATCTCTATTATATTTGACACACGCATGATTGAAAAAATAATTATTATGCATGTACGCGTACCAGCGAATGGCTTTCTGTTTCCGCTTGTCTCTTTCCAAGTCAAAATACATTGTGTTTAGTTAGAAGTAACTATGTGTAGTAAAAAACAAGGACATTTTGTTCCGGAAGCGGATGTCCAACGAATATACATGTACTAAACAAATTTAGTAAATAATTCGTATATTTATGACATTGATTTCAAGCTGTAATACGACGTGACTAGAGCCTAAAATAATACTTCGGTATCTGCATTGAATGCAAGTCCTCCTGTTTTTCACCATTCTTACGAACCAGAAAGTAGGGCTCGAAACATTATACCTAAAGTGTAGAATAATGATAGCATACTGCCCCTGCGCAAGGTTTTACGATTTTTACTAAGCAGTTTGCAACTATAATTGTGCAGGACATTGCTGGTCTTTATTGTTCATCTCAACTTTTTACACCAGTTTTGCTGTGTCAATTAGGTTTTTCGTTAGCTCTCTCGCGCACTGAAAACCACACTCTTAGACCTTATCTGAACCTAGCTCCTGTCCTTTGGCTGCGAGACTCGATGTATATATAAACATAGAGACTGAAATCCGTATACCTGCTAATAATAGTAAGAATACCACTCTTCTGTTCTTATCATTATTATTATTATTATCATCATCATGTTATATTTTTGGTCATATTCTGTATCATCTTCCCTCAAAGGACTCACATTGAACTCGAACATCTACCGTCTAAGCTGAAAAGTCAGAACTCATATCTTCGTCATTTGTCGCCTTTATCACCAATACTAAATTATATCTAATAGCTGACTCAGAGCTTTCTCGCCTTCGCACAAAGTTTATCGCTACTACCATAGTCACTGACGTCGCTGTATTGTGCTAGTAGTTTTAGTAAGAATAATCATCATCGTTGTAATAAATATCAGTATTGTTATTGATGTTATCGTCGTTCTAATGAATATAATTATTGTTATATAATATAATTGTAAACGTGTTTGCGGGCTAGGCGGACGGCGTCACTGTAAAATGAAATGATAGAATTTCTATGTCATATACTTATTTAACCAAAAAATATATCTATTGTATGATCGTCAACATTTGACGAGATGGGTTTCTGCTCAAAGTGTAAGTAATGTTCCAATAAACACTCTGTGAAAAAGATCCAAAAGAGAAAGAAAATCTACGTAACGCGATCAGCGCATTTTCGACCACGCTTGCCCTCCTCCTGACATGAAACAATAAGGGCAAACACGTAATAACTCAGGAGAAAAGATAATTCGTACGTGCTTCTGACCTTGCACAGTCGCTGCATCGTCCCGTTCAAATTTTCCAATTCAAGATGATCTTTTCGTCAATTCTACCATCCACGCGTTCAAAGCTTCGGATCACACACCGGTCATACAAAACAGTTGGGTGTTGCGTCCGTCGTGCTCCATCAGAAGAGTTACAATAACAATTAGCAAAGATCCTAACGACGCCGTTCCGCTCGCGGTGGTGCATGATCAGGCGTACTCGGAACACCTGACCTCATCCAAGGTCTTTGTTTAAGCATTATATATATATATATATATATATATATATATATATATTAGGGAGGACACGCGCAGTCTCTATATGCAGTTGATCCAAGTTGCAATTCCACGTCTAGGTGTCAAACAACAACCAAAACGACGCCGAAAGGGGAGGAACGAAACCAAAACAAATCCTCACATAAACGACCAACACAAAATAATTTACCGATGATAATGTCCAACGATTTCATTGGCTCTCTGGGATGCGCATCACAGTGCAGAGACGAAATGTTGATAACGGTAATGGCGCTCGACTAGTGAGCATGACACAGTATGCAGAGAAGGAGAGAGAGAGAGAAAGCGACACAGATGGAACAATAAAAAGTAGGAAAATAATGCAAACCATTTCAACGTAAGCTTATTGACTAAATAATGGACTTTCTTAACCACTATGACCGAAAATGGCCGACCTGCGCGCGTCTCTCCCTTCTAAGCATGGCAGTACATGTCAGGGCATAATGCCGCGTACACACCGACAGATGCCGGCAGACGACTCCTTCACATTTTCTCAACGCAGAAAATCGCTAGTTGTGGTGGTAGTGGTGAATAGTGGCTCCAGTGAACATCGTTGATCGCACATCGACTTTATGATGGTGATGGCCATATAAAAATGGTGCAGACAATTACGATGATTAGGTCGCTGCTGCTGCTGTTTTTGCCTTTGTTTGCTCGCCGTGCTTCGTAGTGCAGAAGCTAATGGTGGGGCGCGCACTTGAATCGCGCGGGATCAGATCCGACACGTGCACTTTGACAGCATGTTCGCTCTTCGCACACTGCTTGTTGTCTCTCTCTCTCTCTCTCAATCTCTCTCGTGCAAAGGCGGACTGGATCAGAGAATGAATGAACGTTTTTGGCAAATCGACCATTCATTCCTATGCGCGCTTCTTTGGCCAGCCACATTGCAGACGTGACAGGTTATCGTTCCTCTCCTTGTCGATGGCTTTGCTTCGGTTTTTGACTCTGCGTGCCAAATTCAAATGCTGACCAAAAATCGAACTCGTTGCTGTTGACTCCACAATTCCGGAGGTGGGCAAATCAAAATAACCGCAGAAGACGTGGCTAAAAACCACCGGTGTTGTTGTTGTCGTCGGAGCGTTGTAGGATCGACGTCAAAAACTTCACGTTGGCTTCGAAGGCGTCTTCGAAGCCAACGTGAAGTTTGCGCTCGCGAGAAATAAACACGGCCGGTAGGTGTCATCTCCGCTAATCACGTGATGACCTCCTCAATCATCCAGCCGGTGACGACTACACAGCCCTTGAGAATTCTGCTGTCATGAGTGACATTGATGTCGCTGCTGCTGTTGTTTTTGTGTTCGGTTTGTTGTGGTTTTTTTTGTTTGGCAGAAATTAAACGCATTACATCGGCGCCGGATATGCAAGAGGGTAACGATTCCATACTTTCTACTGCTAGGGTAGGTAGGCGAGATAGTAGAAATAGAAAAGCGGATATTACATGACGAGACACTTGGCCTTTTCAGCCCAAGGGTTGCTCTTCTTGTCGGGAGCATGAATTAGAGGGTCCGTTTTTTCGTTTTCCTCGATGTATTCCCGCATCCTGCAAGGAAAACAGCATTAAAACACAACGCAGGCGCTATTAGTATACGGTCTTCACTGTATATGTTTTCTACAAAAAACACAAAGTTAGCGTACGTATACGCTACAATTAATATATATATATATATATATATATATATATATATATATATATGTTTCTCCATCATGGTTTAGTCACGAGTCGTCTTTTTTTTAATTTTTAATATTTTTAATAAACCATTCTAACGTCCTTGGCGCATCGACATTGCATACTGTTGCAACTGCTAATTAAATTAATATTACCAAAAGGACGCCATACAAGCAGTTAAATTTTAGATTCTGATTCAATAAGAAATAAATTTTAGATTCTGATTCAATAGAACAGTGGAGATGCCTTCTTGAAGACGTCATACTCATTATCATTCCAGGAAAGAGTAAACAACAGCGGTGTTGTCACCGCCATACCGTTTTGCTCAAGACCATAACTGTGTTTGCATGATGATGGATGATAGTGGCACCTAATATCGTACCTTCGTTAACAGTAAATGCGGTTCACTTTAGCCTAATAATACACGTTGACAGGACAACATATTTAATCAATTTCAAGAAGATAGAGCTGGAAAAAAGGACTATACGACGCGCTTCCAGATATGTAACGAACTAGATAATGTTCTTATATATATATATATATATATATATATATCTGAGACTAAGTGGCGCAGCAATAGAAACATGATAATATTTTCATTGTTGTACGCCTACTATGTACAATTTGAGTATGAAAAAAACGAAAAATTTAAAACAAACTGTCTCGTACCTCAGAATTAAAGCGGAAGACAAATATCACTATATGAATTACATATGTAGCCGCTCGATGTTGAGCTACGAGACAATACAGTCGCAGTAATGAAAACCATAAAGAAATGAAATAACTTAGCCTGGCACAGGGGTCAACAACGAACGATGTTTATTATAACCAGAGATCAGGCACAAAAATACACAATGCAGATACAATGTTATTGGTGGTGTAGAACCCTCCAACTCAGAGACCCCCAACCCACGTGCGTAGAGCATTCGTGTGGGACCTAATAGCGTGGCTTTCGTTCCTAAGTCTGCTGGCGATACACAACTCGTCTCCTACTTCTACATCATCTTGTTCTCTCCCATAATGACTTCCACAGAATTCCACGTACCTGTCTCCTTCGAATGAAGTTTATATATATATATATATATATAAATATATATATATATATATATATATATATATATATATATTTATATATATATATATATAAACTTCATTCGAAGGAGACAGGTACGTGGAATTCTGTGGAAGTCATTATGGGAGAGAACAAGATGATGTAGAAGTAGGAGACGAGTTGTGTATCGCCAGCAGACTTAGGAACGAAAGCCACGCTATTAGGTCCCACACGAATGCTCTACGCACGTGGGTTGGGGGTCTCTGAGTTGGAGGGTTCTACATATATATATATTGTGACCCTAGGGCGGAACAGCTGCCCGATCTGGCGCAGGCTATTTCTGCTGCTCTTGATGATTGACAGTGACAACGCCACAACAAATACACTCGCCTAAGCAACGTAACGTACGTAACGAAGTCTTAAAGGGAGCATGTATAAAGGGCGGGGCAGTCGTGGATGAAATACCATTAGCGCGATCAGAGACGCCGATCAGAAGCAATATCAGTAGCAACAAACCAAATGACAGCGTTATCGATGGAGAAAAATAGAGAGTTAAGGGGAGGGGAGAGGAAAGACGCAACAAAATACACAGTATGAAAAAGTTTCCTCCCAGCAGTTAGAACTAGCAAAATAGCCAAAACTTACGGAGAAAGGGTAGCATCCTTGGTAAAAAAACACATACTAGAGAAACAAAACATCATATAAAAAGAGAGGATCAAAGACGAAATGCAAGAGACGTACAGTGCTAACAACGCATCAGTACGTACTGTACATTAAAGGGTATTAATTAATGAAGTACATGGGTGATGCAACGCACCAATTAATCAAGTACATGGATGATGCAATGCATCAATTAATCAAATACATGGATGATGCAATGCATCAATTAATCAAGTACATAGATGATGCAATGCATCAATATATCAAGTACATGGATGATGCAATGCATCAGTTAATCAAGTACATGGATGATGCAATGCATCAATTAATCAAGTACATGGATGATGCGATTCATCAATTAATCAAGTACATGGATGACGCAATGCATCAATTAATCAAGTACATGGATGAACCAATGCATCAATCAACATGGAATAACGTGCTTAGTACGAGGGAAGCGAAACGGAACGGCACAAAAACAGGTTTCTTACCAACTTGTGATATTACTGAAGTAGGTTAAATAGTAAGGTAAGGTAGCTATCTGGCTTGTCGAAAAGCTTGCTTAAACAACAACAACCACAATAAAATAATTGAAAACAAGTAACAATGCGTGACCAATTAGGTATCCTGTAGAGGACAGATCACACACAAACAGCTAAAAATAAATAAAGTGTGTAATATTCTCCGGCATCAGCTACAGATACGGATACCTTACAACCAAACGGCGGCCGAACACCAAAACGACCACACACAGCCATGTACGTATGTGTACTGCGCAATTCGGATATGTGCAAAACCAACTCAAGCGTAAAATCACACCAAATCAGTAATAATAGTACAGTAAGCATTCAAAAGAATTAAAATAAATAAGCATACGCAAAGAGGAGCCTGTCCACATTATAATGAATCTGAGTCAAAGGTGATCCGGAGGCGGCTGAAACCCCCACTACGGACGGGTTTCACATTTTCTGTTTCAGATATCCAACGCCCAACCAGCTGTGTAAAGCTGCACACCAAATCACTCGTAATTATAATATCAGTAATTGATTTCAAAATTTAATTAAATTATAATATCAATAATTGAATGCCTAATGGAGCCTGTTCCCAATTAGAATTATATGATTCGACCGAATCGAAGGCGATCCAAAGGCGACTGAACACCCACTGCGGACGAGTTTGAACTTCGATTCTTGTCTGCGACTGACGCCAAGGACCTTCGGGCGGAGCAGTAACAGCAACAGTTGCAACCACAACAACAACAACTATAGTGAGCTCAAAGATTAATAAAGCGAATACTTCATCAATAAAAAAGAAGCTTGGCTGTATTCCGCTCAAATGTCGTCTCCCTCAGATCACCCTTCCGCTTGCCAGCAGCCGAACAAAAAACTCTACACAAAAAACCACCTGAAACGCCTCTAAAAAATATGTAGCATCGCATTCGTTCCCACATTTTTCAGTTATATAGTTTTCGAGATATTGACTCAGTCGGCCGCTAGTCAACTAGTTGCGACGAACAAGGAGGAACCCGAAGTTCTGCTGAAAGGACTGAAACTACAGCGGACCCGCGGCGTCTGTCTGAATGTCGCTACCAAAAACACACAACTGTCGCTCGTTACCCTGACGACTCACCACTGATCATGCCAATTGACCTGACATGTCGACGATCAAGAGAGCAGTATAAATCATTCTAAGAACAATGGCGACGACGACGACCACGGAACTGACGATTGACCGCCCTACCATCACCTATCATCTGGCCGCTCTCGAAGCGAACCTAGATCGAATTCATAATAAACCCGAATACTTACGACTGGATGCTCTTGCTGAGAGGCCATCTCTCCATTTGCGCCTGATAGCGCAAATTCTCGATCTGCTTCTTCAGCGAATCCTTATCCATCGTCGACGACGTTGAACGAACGTCGAATTTGTCTCGTAAAGAGAGAAAGAACGTGAGACGACGCTTCCTACGACGCCCGTCAACGACGTTTAGCTGTTATTACAGCTCGGAGGGTTGTTGCTGCTGCGGCTGCTGCTGGTGTCGCCAGTGCGAATGCTGTGAAGGATTTGTGAGGGCACAATCTTGACGACAAAGCGACAGAAGCCGTGCGCGAGCGCGAACCCGAACCTCGATCGGTGTATATCGATCCTTCCTGCAATCGGATTGCTGCTGCTGCCTAACGAACGTTAAGTAAGTCAGTCCGCGGAAGCTCCCAAACCACTAGTGAGTGAACAGACAGTTCGACAGCGGGCCAACAGCAACACAGCCAGCCAGACTCGAACACACATGCACACACACACACACACAGATAAATAGACAGCTATTGCTAGATACACAACACGGCCACAGCCCGCTCGCACAGCAATACAAGATGGCGGAACTAATCTAGCCTTTCACAGCGGAGCAGACGACGCGATCTAAGAGACGGAAACGAAAACACTGCAGTTGCCGGGCGGTCGGCGGAAATGGGAGAGAAGGACACTGGCCGGCCGGACGCGCAAAGCGTCGAAAATGCGCGGTATGCGGTAGAGGTTTGCAAACTGACGACCAGGCCAGATAGTTGAGCCCGGTGGCGTGGTGGATTAAGTCTGTGCCTCCCAACCGGGGGAGACACATAGGTTCGAGCCCCACCGTTGCCCCACATTTGTATTTATGGGGGTCCGTCTATGAAGCAATGTAAAAAACAGTTCCGTGGACGTTAAATCTTGGCTGAGGGTCAGCCCGAAAACTTTATTTATTTATTTATTTATTTAGGCCAGATACGGAGTGAAAAAAATGGAGAGTCTTTTTAGAACAGATCGTTTTTTGCGGGGCCAAAAACAAACAAAATTAAGAAGGCCACTTGTAAACACAATCGATCGTTACTACGAACTGATGTCTAAACTCCCGCTCTCAGTCACTATTGCAAACCACTGTTTGCAAGACATATTTACAATATTACCGTCACAAAGGCTCTAATAGACATACAACGCTTATATACTCTTTCGGATTCTAGTCGTTAGTGTACGCCAAGAGATTTCTAAATAATAGGAAATTATACTCTTAAAAAAAATTAAATAGCTTCTTCTCACAATTGTGGCAACTTGACTAACGCCACCTATTAAATAACTTGGACGTAAAGAACTACAGTTCTTGAATAAACACACGTCCCATTAGGTGGAACACGGAGTGTATGGACCCATCTTTCCTCGGTCGAAAGTCGACAGATGATACATCGTTAGATAGATGTTTGTTTCGTACAAACATTCTCGTCAGGTTGGTGGTTTCGCTTGAATAGCGTCGAGCGTCTTGAATAATCAACCCGTCTCTGCCCTTCCTCGCTTCTGATTAGTCGCTCAAGACGACTAAATGTGGTTAAAGACGAACGTCGAATCGGCATTGGTGGGGACTGTTTCAACGGGTCAACGGCGTGTTTCAAGGACGTTGTGGTTTTGACCGCGGAATGCGGTAGCTGTGATGCGGTCAGTGATCAGTTTAATTTGCGCCAGTGTATTATATATAGTAGGGCCTCCGGCACTACTATAGTACTGCCTATACTGCGTAGACAGAGAGTGCTGCGTAGTTGAGTCGTTGTTGTTGCTGCTGTACTGCCCAGAGCTTCGACACAGTACCATGGCCGTTATTCTTTCTACGCATTGTCCATGTGTATTTTGACCACCTTTGAGTTTCATACACTTGGCAGTTAATAAACTATCCATGGAGACAACATCAAGAATGCCGCTCAAAAGTACGGAGGCGCACTTCTCCCTATTTATAACGTCGATCCAAAATTATTAAATCGTATCGTTTTGCTTACAGAATGTAAAATTGATTTTTTTAACTGAATTTTCCGATTTTTCATTATGTGAATACACATCACCTTAGTTTAACCATTGTTTAAGGAAATTTCCATCTCCCGGAACGGTCACTGACAAAATTTACTTCAGGTGCTTTCCAGTGCTATCTCAATGTGAGAAGAAATGTTACAATGTCACGCTCATTTAATTCACTTTTGTACTAACATTTATTCGCGTTTACGCAAGGTTTTCATCAAATTGCCAGTTATGTGCAGGTTTTGTCGGATTGATTTTTCGGCGCAGCTCACAGTAACTTAGGATCTGGATTTTTCGCCAGATGCACAGTGCCACCTGTTTGGGATGTAGAGTATGCACCTATGACATGAATGCATCTTATGATTGTGAAACATACGTATACTCACATCAAATAGTTGTATGTCCGACACGTATACTAACGTCAAATAGTTGTATGCTTATATTACGGCTAAATCATTGAATTAACTGGCATAAACATTTATAATGTGTGGTCGGTAAATACCGCTCTCAAGCTGCTTCGCAGGACGCGTGTCTGTCGTTAGACTATTTTGTATACGGTGCTCGATTTACTATACTTATGTGTGAGTACAGTCATTCATTATTTTAGCCGGGGACCAGAAACAAAAATGCATAATGCACACCTTTTGGTCTCGATAGTGTCGGACCCTCAAAAGCATTGAAGACCGAGATATTTGTGGTGTTACTTCAGTGAGTCATCCCGCATTTAACAGCAAGTAGCATCGCGACTATCCGCGAGACCACATTTTCTCGGATCTAGTTTGGCGGATTCCATTTAAAAAAGCATATGCTATTTCGCTGCAGAAACCGCAGTCTGCGACCAACATTGGATCTATTGTGGTAGGTGCAGCTTGTCTGTAGGCGTAGTGGAACAAGTCTCGTGCATGCTCTATTTAGAAATATGTTGAGTGTCGCTTATTCCTAGCTCCCCAACGTTATTTACCAACGTATGGCGAGTAAGCCCAACGCTGTATATATTGGCTCCCAGCAAATGTGTAAGTTCAAGGCATTAGGTCTTTCTTTTTTATATGGGAGGTTTGGGCATTAGGTCTATGCTTGGGCTAGTCTACCTAGCCCGCTAGATTAGAGTGGAAATGCTGCCTCTTATCGATGAATGTCTGCACCGACGAGAGAGAAGACTAGCTCTGCTCTCAACTTAAACTCGACCAATATTTGTGCGGGCTCGTCATTCAGAAAAATACCCAGCGGAAGGCTCGGGAGAGCGTGCAGTCATGCACCTGGCAAAGAAACATCTTTTAACCTGCGTTTGTCAAAGTCGGCCAAAGTTGTTCGGCCCCATAAGCCGCTCCATCGAACGTCGCTTGCCAATTCTGACCATGCACACTCAACAGAATGGTCTCTAGAAGAGACCCACAGACTGCAATACATTTTTTTCAGTTCAGTTTATTATTATTATTATTATTATTATTATTATTATTATTATTATTATTATTATTATTATTATTTTCAACACACGCTCCTGACAGAACATCTGTGTTTTATCAATGACGTTATCTTGAGTCCGCTGCAGTGTTGACGGGAAGTTTGCGATCGCCCGGGGGTCCACATAGACGGAATGCCACTGGTCGCCGAATGAAAGAAGACAATAGGTACCATGACTGAAATGGAAACTGCCTCGGGGAGACCCAGTCCTCCGCTGTGTGCCGGTAAGGAGGCTTGAATTAGAGGGTTGTCTCGCCGGGGAAGGCCATCTCGGAAGGTCTCGCCGCATAGATGACAGATAACCTTATTGGGCCACAAGGGGACCTGTGTAGCCGCACTTATGTAAACAATTGTTGCTCTTGTTCTGGTGGGGCAATGAGAAATTCTCGATTATTCTGGAAATTCTTGAAGACATAAACGATGTAAGCAGAGCAGCAAACGACTGATTTGGGTAATCTACCGTTAATTTCGATCTTTTGAATCCGGTAACCATATATAATCCTGGATACATACAACCACAACGCTTCTGTGGGCGCGACCAGTTTGCAGGTAAACCAATTTTGAGCAGTCGACGCGATTGC
The DNA here is from genome assembly GCA_003439945.1 of Dermanyssus gallinae. Lineage (NCBI taxonomy): Eukaryota > Metazoa > Arthropoda > Arachnida > Mesostigmata > Dermanyssidae > Dermanyssus > Dermanyssus gallinae. The sequence continues at coordinate 76,688 of QVRM01002115.1, forward strand.
ACTTTACCCGTACACACAAATGTCCTAGGCTTCTGCAGCGACCCCCCTCGGTGGGAGGCGAAAAGAAAGAAATGTCTTATGCATTTGGACTACCAGACAATCATTTGTACGGCCCAAATGACCTGACGGCAATTTGCTTAGAAGTGTATTATATTGATGCAATGTGTTTAATGTGTGCAATGCAGGAATTATTGACACAAGAATCTTGGTAGAACTGCCAGATATGATGTCCATTGTGTTGTGCACATTCCGCCACAGGTGTGCGTTATTTAATGCGCTACTCACACAACATGAGTCCGCTCCCGCATAGTGCAGCTTTTTTTTTCTGTGGAGGAGGGTTAAATGCAGTTACGCACTACTGCTACGAGAAGGAGTTTCCATCTCGAGCTGTGTGGGATTCGACTCCAACGGATGGATGTTACGCCGCTGAGACCTATACCCACTAAACGCACCTCCCCCCTTAAACTTCACTCTCTGATGGCCCAGATCTCCATAGAACAGTGCTATGGGCCATCAGGAGAAGTGGCGAGTGCCCTATCGGATCAATTAGCCGGGGTCACTCACGGCTTCCCCCACCTGTCAAGCGCACTTTGTCCCAGCCCTTGCGAACCCGTTTGATTCAAAGTTGCGCTTTCTTCAGCCGTGCTGGCCTCAAAAAGATTCTGTCTCTCCTTGCATCTTCTGTGCTTTGTTTTAAGCACTTCCTGTGCAACTTCCGCTCCCAATAGTGCAGCTAGCTCCCTTTATTTACAGGGAATGTCTATATTATCAGCGGTGTCGTTACGAGGCTCAGCCAGTCTTCTGCGTTTAAAGTCGGATTAAATGTAAGAAGTAATTAAGAGTGTTTCTTGCTTGATTGGCTGGCCTACTACCGATTTCGATGCTAGTAGCTGGGGCGCAAGTGCCGGCGCATTCTCTAGATGCGAAAATGTTTGAGGGCAAGTCTCCTTCACTGCGTTTCACTACTAGCTGCATTGTCTATGTATACCTAGCCCCACCGGAAAAGAAGAAGTATACTCCGCGCTCACAACGTAGCTGGCTGCCATTATCCCTACTTGGTATTTAGCTAGCTTGTTATAGAGGCAAGCGCCGAGACTCTCACCTTCGTTCAAAAAATATTGTTTACGTATATAAATGGTAGACCGCTTTGGAGAGCACACTGGATGAAAAGCACGTCAGAGATACTGCGTATAAATGATTCTAATGAAATGTTTAACGTATCCGTTGGTGGAGGGCTGGAAAGAAGATGATGGCCTGTGCTCAACCTCCGCATAAAGTAGGCTGCAATTGATTGTGTTTGCCCACCGGGCTATCCGCCATGGTATCGTACAATTGATGAGCTTTGCGGAACCCACAGCTCAAGAATTGTTGATACTGTGGACATCTTAAGTTATAGGATAGGTTTTAAATGAACGGAACTCTTGCATTATAAAAGGCGTCTGCGTTTCCGTTGCCCTACGTTGGCATGTACGTGCTGTCATACGTGTACGACTGAAAGAAAGGATTCCTATGCTGGATTTCGCAGCTGTCGGGGAGTGGGAAAACTTCGAAAATGGTAAAGATAGTTAGGAGCGGTTTGGAGTTCTTTGTTGAAGTGAAACGAGGGCCGAACAAGTGCAAGTGGAGCTTTTTGACCCACTTTTTATCGGTTAACGTTTTCATCTGTGCATACCATTGCTTTGTCTCACTTACGGTTTTTTTAATGGCACGCAATTAGCCGCTCCGTTTTATCGGGTATGCAATTAGAGGGTACAGTCAAGACATATATACAGGTAGTTCTACAAGTTCTAAAAATGAGCTTTTCAGAATTCGATTTTTTTTCGCGCTTTCACCGCTATTGGAAACTGCAACTTTTCGAATGCTAGCAGTCAAAATATTATGGTGATTGGCCGTTGCAATTTCGTTTGATCGCTTTTCCCGTGCAACGTATCGGCGTGATTTTGAAAAATTGAGAAAAAATAGTTTCGAGTGGTTATCAAGCGTTTTTATTTCAAAAGTTGGAATGCGACCCAAGTGAAAACTGAGTTAGACGAGGTGTACGGTGACTCTGCGCCATATTTTGCCACTGTTTCCAACTGGATTAATGAGTTAAAAAGATGTCGCAGGAGCACCGAGGATGAACTACGTTCAGGACGCCCAAACACGGCAACTGATGAGGAAAACGTGGAAAAAGTGCGGAAAATCGTTGCTGCAGATAAGCGAGTGAACATTAAGGAGATATCGGAGGCCTTGGGGATCAGTTTGGGTAGTGTGCATTTCATCCTGCACGAGAACTTAAAGATAAAAAAACTCAGAGCAAAATGAGTGCCGCATTTGCTCAACCAAGGCCAAACAGACGCGCGTGTTTCCGCTTCACAGCGAAATTTGGCCAAGATGTCGAAAAATCCGTCGGATTTTTGGCGCAGATTCGTGACCGTCGATGAAAGCTGGGTCCATCACTACACTTCCGAGGCCCAAGAAGCATCTCGCCAGTCGTGTGCACCTGGTGAAGGACCTCCGAAGAGGGTGCGGACAACGGCATCGGCCGGAAAGATGATGGCTACGGTTTTTTGGGACCAACGTGGAATAATTCTGGTCGACTACCTTGAGAGCGGTAAAACGATCACGGGAGAATATTATGCAAGACTGTTAGACTGCCCGAAGCAAGAACTCATCGTGAAACGGCGCGCTTTGCAGAAGAAGGTTGTCCTGTTTCACCAGGACAATGCTCCCGCACACAAGTCGCGGCAAGCAACGGCAAAACTGGCCCAACTGAGGTTCGAACTTATTGAACAACCTTCCTATTCTCCAGACCTGGCCCCCTCTGATTATTTCCTCTTCAGACATTTGAAGAATCGTCTCGGTGGAAAGCGTTTTTCCAGCAATGAAGAGGTTACAACTGCTGTCAATGCCTATTTTCAGTCTAAAGACGCAGAATTTTATTCAAGAGGTATAAAAGCTCTGAAATCTCGGTAGGAAAAGTGTATTGAGCTTCTCGAGGAGTATATCAAATAAGAAAAAATTAAAAACAAGATTTGGAAAATTCTTGGTTTTTATTTTAAACACTTGTGGAACTACCTGTATATATATATATATATATATATATATAACATCGACGACGAGAACGACGACCGCACGGCCTAGCTTTCCCTGTTCTGCTTCGCGCCTGTTGTCTTTCATCTCCCTGATGGTGGAAAGGTCGAAAGCTCTCGGAAAGCGAGGTTTTTTTGGCGGCTCGGGCCGTTATCTTAGAAAACACGCTGACAAAATAGCCCAGCGAGACGGCTTTGCCGCTAGAAACGCGCCCCCTGCGCCGTCACTTCTGTCCTGGCCTAGCCCTTCTTACGTGCTCTGGCCATCAACCATATTGTAACGTTGTTGTGTTACGCGGGTCCGCTCGGGGGATGTAGACTCAGCCGGACAGGTACTGCAGCACGAGGAACTCAGGAACGAAGAATGACAACGCGTACCATATGGTCTAGTGCATGACCGAGCAACGAGTGTGTTTTTAGCCAGGTTGCTCGGTCTATTTATTGACTCACGAGACACCGCGGCGTGCTGACACCCAAAAGAGTCTCAGAACCCGCTCTCAAATCGGTCGAAATTTACAGTGGTTTGTGTTTGTTTCGTATACGAATACAGGTTAATGTAGGTCTGACTGAGATTGCCGATCATAGGTCGACCCTCTCCAGGTGTCGACCGATGATCGTTTTGGACGGCGGATGTCGTTGGTGTTTCGGCGCGAAAGGCTGTGGTTGGTTGAGACATGTCTTGTTCGGTTAAGACATGCATCATTCGGTGAACGTTGAGATTCTGGCGCGGGCGCTGTAGCCGTTGGACGTGGTCGGTTAGAACTTATTTGAATGCGCTATGATGCGTACACAGTAACTTCGTTACAATATCAGCCGACAGCGTTGGGTCCACCATAAAAACGTTTTCGCGAAGCTCAGCTGCGGCTGCTTTGGCTAAGATCGTTATTCTTCTTCGCTGGGGCTCGCCTCTTTCCGATTGGCCACCGCTCATTTTTGGGGCCCGACATTTTGTCTTCAAGAAGAAAGATAGCTCATCTGCAATCCGGAAGTTGGCGGCAAAAGTAAACATCTTTGAGAACAAGGTAGACGTCTCATGTGTTCTTGGTGGCCACCAGGTCAGGTTTGCGACCTTACCCTTGTGGTCAAACTTGACTCTAAAAACTCTTTCAATAGTATTCGGAGGAACCACCTGTTAAGTGCGGTCAAGGCTTGGGCCCCGAGTATGTTCCACCAGGTTGAACTAACTTATAAGACACCATCCTGCCTTCTTCTGCCGCATGATGTCATAATGTCGCAAACTGGGGTGCAGCAGGGCAATCCATTGAGTCCCCCCTGCTATGCCTTGCCATTAAGTTAATCGACTCTCTCAAAACGTGTAGTACTTGGGCGGGACGGTGTTCTAAGCGACACCGCCGAGGCAGTTCTGTGGGACATCCACAGAGTCATCGAGTTCGTCGAGCGGAGTGACCTGGCTCTAAACCCTGCAAAGTGAGAGGTCCATGTTATAGGAGGTGCTACTGACTCTGAAGTGCTGGAGACTCTCTTGGGTGTGCAAGACCGTCGGCAGAGACTTAGACTTGCTAGACGCCCCCCTATTCCCGCAGAAGTTTCGGCTGTCCTCGAAAGGTGGCTGCCCAAGCTAGAACATGCATTGTCACGCATATATATCCTCAGCATATCCGCAGGCTGAACCTATCCTCAGCCTATCCGCAGGCTCAACCTATCCGCAGCCTAACAAGCTCTACTCCCGGTCTTTTGAGGTGGCCTAAAGTTACCTGATGCGGTTCTCCTATCGGAGATATCTCTGGCAGCTTCTCTTCACAGACCTATGTAACAGGCTAGAATCCGTCTCGAATCTGTTGCTTTTACATACTTAGAAGCTCAAATACAAACAAGCCACCGTATAGCAGTTGCCTTATGCGGCTACGAGCCCGCCTAAGCTAGACACCAGAGAATTTGGTTGGCAGCTTTATATGTGCAAAGGGTCGAAAACCTCATTGCGGGTTGCATAAAAGTCGCCGATAGGGTCAAGCTGCGCGACGTTGCCTCCAAAGGGCGCATGGCTTCACGGCATATCCTGTGCCCGGATCAGGACTCTGTTAGATGACGAGTCGGTGGGGGTGGCGGACGGACTTCGTTAGAGAACAGACTTTGTGTGCACTCATACCAGCGTCTGCGGATACGTCGTCCGGCCAGACGGACGCCACAGGCTGCCCTGTATCGTTAGCGCAGGTTGGCGAGCAAGACACTAAGCCTTGAATGAAACCTTCAGCAGAGCTCTACGATCCAGTTGCCTCCCGTGACAGGGCGCGGGAAGAGACCTCGATGGTCTCACCTTAAGTTAATATATATATATCTCAGGTCTCTCAGATTTCGTCCAACAAACCTTGGGGTCTAGTACAACTCGGTGAGAAATTATTTTTTTCCAATGGAACAAGGGGGCGGAATTGACTTATTTTGGAGTGAGATTAAAATTACCGAAAGTGGTTGTAATAAACTTTTTATCCTGTCATATCGTCACTAAATCTGCAATTGCGAGGGGCCTATAAAAACCAAGCATGCTTGCGTGTTTGGTGGAAAATTTTGCATCTGTTGATTTGCATTGTACGTTAGCTCTAAGCAGAACAAATATTGTATTGAAGATAATTCTCAAAGAATAAAATGCTTTGCACTTATTATATTTTAAATTTCACGCTTAATTACCCATTTTTAGAAGACATTTCCTTGTTCCATTGGAAAATATGATTTTTTCCGCCGAGTTGTACTATCTCTCAAAGTTTGTTGGACGAATTCTGGGAAACCCTATATATATATATATATATATATATATATATATATGCACTGGCGTCTTGTAGAGAGGGTCCGGGTAGGCCAAGCGGGGGAGTACCAGTTTTTGTTAGACCATTGGTGGGAGAAATGAACGTTAAAATAGTAGCAGAAAATCTGATTGCAGTAGCTTCACCCAAACTAGAAATAATGGCCACATAAGTGCAACCGGCGGGGACGGAGTCAACGGAAACGATGATTGAGCGCCTCTTGCTGGGTATAGAAGCGTTACCGAGAAAGGCTCCAATAATTATAGAAGGGGACTTTAATGCGAGATTAGACAAAATTGATTCGGAAAGAGCGGTAGCCTTGCTAGACGTACTGGATGAAATCGGCTGCTTGGTAGTCAACAGCGCGAATGTGTTTACATATGAATGCCACTCTGGTTCGTCAGTCATTGACCTATTTGCAACAGATATGGATAGAAGGGACATAACGTTTGCAGGGGAAAACAATCCGTTACAGGAAGGGGCGGTACTTAGAAAGCATATACCGATGGGCATCTGGGTGAAAATTAAGGGGACTGCTCAAGAGCGGAGAAGGGGGAAAGCTCAGGAAGAAGGCTTAACGGTAATACTCTATTACAGGGGCTTAACAAAGTATTTCCGGTGCCAGAGGCGGTACAGATAGATTGCTACGAACGCAGCCTGATAGGGTTATTAAATTCTGCGATACTACCGGTGCAGAAGAGAAGCGAAATACCTTGGTTTAGTGAGCGGTGTAGGATGGCCAAGCAGGCCAATAGGTTGACGCGGGAATACATAAAAATCGTTCCGGTTATGCGGCCGTTGGCCTCGTAGGTTAACGGTTGGTTAAGACATCGTATAAAGAAGAAAAGCAAAGGTACTGGGAAAAGAAAGAGTGGGCTAGCAATAAGGGAGGCTGAAGTACGGCCATATACATGGCTGAGGCTAAAGGGGAGGAGGCAATGTTCAGTAGAGACGGGCAGGCTAGTCGAACATTCTGGGAGAATCTTGGTCGGGTCGGATACAACCCCGAAAACGCTGCTAGAATATGGAGGCCCCTGGGATCAAACGATATCAAAAACCTCTGTTATATATCAAACTATATATAACAGAGGAAGCTAGGGCTTGGATAATGAGGGTTTTCAAGTGGGGTCGAGCAGAACGATTTCAAGTGGGGTCGAGCAGGGTAACAGCCCGGTTCCCTGTTATTTGACCAGGGAGCAGGAAGGCGGGTACCATACTGCCCGTAAACTGCTTGAATGCCTTGCCCGACAATTCGGAATTCAACTCGGGCTGACTACCAGCAAGAATGGACGCAAGGTGATTGGTGTCGACGGCCAGAACGGCAGTGACACAAAGAAGAAGAGGAGGTGGGGCAAGGAGGAGAAGACTACCACTTCAATCGTCCTGAAAAAGACTGGGGCAGCCTCGTATGCGGATGTCCTGGGGCTTCAGCAGAGGCTCGATATCAAGAAGCATGAGATAGAGGTGAAACAATTGCAGAAGCTTGGAAGCGGAGACGTTAGGCTTGTCGTTTCGGAGAAGGCTGTCGGCGGTACAAGAACCTTCGTAGACACCCTTACCAAGGAGGCCGTCGTTGACAAGGTTAGTCTGGGAGAGAGGAGGCTGCTAATCAAGCAGCTCCCTCAAGAGGCAACCGAGGAAAACATCTCGAAAGCCGTCGCTTCGCTCGTGGGCAACAACGGTACTGTTGAGATAGACAAGCCGCGCAGGTGCAGCGGTGGGAAGCTAACCGTGACGGTTACGGCATCGGCGGGTGCAGCTAAGAGACTACTGGACGCTGGCCAACTTGTAACCGAGCAAGGTGGCTTAGTGGCAAAGCCTTTGCCTTGCATTCGAGAGGACCGGGTTCGAGACCCAGACTGGCCACTCTTAAATTGGTTTGCGTGGTTTCCAATTTAGACAAGGTAAATGCCGGAGTGGAGTAAACTTAGCCATGACATGAAAAATCCGTACACGGGCAAGGTCTATCACGTGTCCCGTCTACAGAGAATGGATCCTAAAGGGGCGCAGTCTCTCCTCCCCTCATAAGCAGGTGGCTACAGCGGCAACGATAGCAGAAGAGGCTAGGCAGGTGCCTGCGCAGGAAACGCCGGCAGGAGCAGCGGCGCAAGAAGAAGTATCGGACACTGGCGCGGAAACCACCATGGACGAAGGAGGTTTCGCGCAACTCCTGCGCGATAAGCGTGGACGCCTAAAGCGTGCCCATAGCTCTCCCGATACGCAATGCCGGACGTCGAAGCCACGAAAAAATGATGGCCAGTAAACAGGACTACGTCAGCATTTTGCAGCTAAACTGCAACCGTAGCAAAGGTGCCCATCATATGCTTGAAACGATTGCTGGACGCCGTAGGGCAAACTTATGCCTTCTGAGCGAGCCCAACATTACCCTTGCCAAGCGCAAGGCGCATGTATGGACGGTTGACGACGGTAGGGCCAGCTGCATCGTAGAGAGTAAAAGTAGTCGGAAATATAAAGTAGTTGGAAAAGGAAGCGGCAAAGGATTCTCCTGGGTTGAACTCAAAGGCCTGGGTCGCATCTATTCCTATTATAGTAGCCCCCATGGTACACTAGCGGACCTGTAGGAGCTACTTGAGGACGTCACAATGTCGGCGCGGGCCAGCTTGGAGCCGCTAGTTATCTTTACCGGTGACTTCAGCGTTGCTTCGCCTATGTAGGGCTCGAGGGAAACTAATAGCAGGGAGCAAGCTGTTATGTAATGGTTAGCCAGAGAGGACATGGTGACCTTGAACAATGGTGAAGCTACGTACTGCTCCTCAAGGGGAAGAGAATCCTGGATTGATCTTACAATCTGCAAGGCATCGCAGGCGCAAAAGATTGTTGGTTGGCGAGTGCTAAACGAGGAAGAGAACCTCAGCGATCACTACTGCATCGAGTTCAAGGTGAAGGGAGCTAGCAGCAGGGAGGCGACACAACCTCAAGTCAGGCGACATGTGTGGCGCATAAAAAGTAATGAACTGTTAAAGGAATCGTGGGAAGGATTGCTGGAGAGCGACGGAATGCCGGAAACAGCAGACGACTTATACAGTCTACTGAAGAGGGCGTGTTAAAAAGCATCTACTCCTCCAGCTCGTCTTAGCATAAAACCGAGGCCAGTGTTCTGGTGGAACAACGCTATTGCCTCGGCTTGTACAGAGTGCATGCGGTACAGACGTATCTACACCCGCGCGCGTAGAAGTGAAGGGGACTCCGAGCGAACTCGCCAACTGGGCATTGAGTACAAAAGGGCGAAGGGCTGCCTGCGAAGAGAGATTAGCAAAAGCAAGGAAGCCTGTTCGCGCGATTTGGTCGAGAAGCTAGAGTCGGATCCTTGGGGCAACCCATACAAAATCGTCAGGGGCAAGGTAGGTAGAGCAAAGCGTGAGCATCTGGAGGAGGACGAGAAGCTTCGGTTGATTAACACTCTTTTCCCACAGCACCCGCATTTCGATCGAACAGAATCTGAGACTTTACCGGATGGCGACGTCCCCGAGGTCACCACGGGCGAAATTTTAGCTGCGGCAGACAGGATTAAGCTTGGAAAGGCGCCTGGCTTGGATGGAATACCGCCAGAAGCAGTGAAATTCCTCTTCAGAGAGTATTCGTCACTTGTGGCGAAGATCATCACAAAGATGTTTCGTACGGGTTAGTTTCCAGAGAGCTGGAAGGCCGCCGAGGTAGTACTACTACCCAAAGGCAACGGGACACACCGCCCGATCTGCCTGTTAGGCACTTTAGCCAAAGGTGTAGAAGCCATTATGGAGGATCGGCTGAGGACCTTTGCCGAGGAAAATGGACTATCGTCAACAATGCAGTTCGGATTCCGAAAGCATAGGTCTGTTCTGTCGGTCATTCACAAAGTGGTGGCAAAGGCCGAACTTATTAAGAAATCTACTCGGAAAACCAGGGATTTGCTCCTAGTGGTGTTGCTGGATGTAAAAAATGCGTTTAACAGTATCTCATGGCAAGTGGTTCTCGAGACGCTCCGGCGAAAGAATGTCCCACCATATCTGGTGCGGTTGGTTTCCGACTACCTGAGCAATAGACGGGTAGAGAACGAGCGTACCAAGGTGGAGATGACTGCCGGAGTGCCGCAGGGTTCAATCATTGGACCTCTTCTCTAGAGTCTGGCATACGATGACGTCCTAAACATCCAGCATCTTCCACCAGGAGTGGAATTGGTTGCGTACGCGGATGATCTGGCTGTGACAATCAGGGCCAGAACTAAGATAGAGCTGGAGACAAACGCCAACATTGCGCTGGCGGATGTCGATAAGTGGATGAGAGGTGCCGGCCTAACACGCGCACCACAGAAGAGTGAAGCTATTCTACTCATCAGAAAGAAGAAATGTGCTCCTCTAAAGCTTACGCTGTCGGGCGTAAAAATTGAGCTAAAGGACACGGCAAGATACCTGGGCATACACTTAGACCAAGGATTGCGAGGAACTGCTCATGTCAGGATTGCGGCTGGGAAGGCGCAAAAGGCGGCTAATGACATCGCCCGTCTATTGCCCAACACGTGCTGCCCGAGAGATAGCGTCTGGAGACTTCTGACGTCCGTATCCAAGTCGATCATCCTTTTTGGCTCGCCCGTTTGGATGTCGCCTACAATGGACACAGGCGCTACTAAAAAGATCTTGAGGAAGGTCCAGCGGATCGGAGCCCTACGTATCATTCGGGGGTATCGCACCATCAGCACGGCGGCCTCGCTCGTGCTGGCGGAGACAGTGCCCTGGGACCTAAAGGCAGCCGAACGTCGGCGCTTGTGAGTTAACCCAGATAGGGAGCTCGTACAAGAACGCGAGGTGACACTCGATCCGTGGCAGAAGGAGTAAGATAGCATCCCGAACGGGCAACCAGGGGCGCTCGTGAGGAACCTCATTCCGAACATCCGCCAATGGATGAATCGTCCCGGGGGCCGTCTCACATACCACCTGACCCAAGTCCTCACGGGTCACGGCGATTTCCAGGTGTATTTAAATCGGATAGGGAGGCTGAGACAACGCAATGCTTGTACTGTGACGAGGTGGACACTCCGGAACATACAGTATTGCGATGCGCCGCATGAACCGAGACCAGACGAGCTTGCCCAGAAAGAACACGCTGTGAGAACTAGTCACGTACATGCTTACGTCGGTCAAAAACTGGGACGCGGCTGCAAAGCCTATTCAACGGATCATGAAAGCAAAGGAAAAGACAGGAAGAAGGAAAACGGTGGAAAGCGTCCGAGAGTTGTTGCCAAGGCGCGACTCGACAACCAGGACCAAAATATTTGAAATTTCCGAGACTTCCCCGCCGCCTGTGTGTAGTTACTCTTCTGCGTTAAGGATCCCGCAGGTCGGAGGGTCATCTTAAGGAGGATACGTTTATGCAGGCACAGCCGTCTATATATGTAGGGTTTTAGTGGGTATTGTCTTAATCCTTCGGCTCGACTCTTGTCAAGCGCCAAGACTTGCCGTTAGATGGCTGAGTCCCACACTGTTTGGGCGTTGGCATGTTAGGGGGCTCACCAACTCCTGTTATGCTTTCTCTCAGTCGTACGTAAATATATTTTAAACCCTAAATCTCCTAAAAAAAAGTACTGTTTTCCGTTCTGCTGGGTGGGCTCCCCGAACGGATAAGGACGGGCTGGACTCGAGAGTGGGCCAAAATTTTACTGTACGCAGATGATGTAATAATCTTTAGTTGTAGCCTTTTCAGAGTGAAACAAGCAATGGATCGGCTAACTACATTCATGGATGAAATGTGCTTAAAGGTTAATTGGGAAAAGACAGTAGCCATGAAATTCCAAAGGGGCGGCCGTCTGGCCAGGGATGGCGTACTTCAAATCAGGGGAAAAGAATTGAAATTTGTAAATAAATTCACATAAATAGGGCTCACCTTAACAACAAGGGGCAGTAGTTTTCGATCACACATCCAGGAGAGGGTTAGGAAGGCCACTATCGCAGCCGCGGCAATTAAATGCCTACAAAAGCTTTCGGTCGATGCAGCAGTAGCTCTTTTTGGGATACAGATAGCACCCATTGCCGCATATGGCATTTCACTAATATGGGATAAGGTGGGAGTAGACGAATTGCGTTTAATCGATGGGGTAAGGTTTTTCTTTCTAAAGAGGGTTTTTGCGCTTTCAAATACATGCAAAAATAGGGTGGTCCAGGTGTTGGAAGGTGGCCCACTGCTGACAGAGGAGCTACAAAAACGATGGAATCTGAAGAAAACGCGCGCCTTTGACGTTTATATGCGAAATTGGCGAACCAAAATTAGCGAGGTAGACATAGGAATTTATGGGACAGCAGAAATGAGAAGCACTGGATGGAGGGCTAGCGGGGTGAAAGATCGCCATTTAACAACGGTCTTTGCAGCCCACGGATCTCATTACGTTCTATGCAACGTGGAGAGCTTCCATGAACCACAAGACGCATGTCGATGCAAAGAATGCTGGAGTAAATGTTATAAATACCACGCCGCGGTCTGTCCGGCGGTTCGGTCCATAGCAGAACTGGCAAAACGCTAGATCGATTGTTGTGTGGAAAACTGTGATGTAACATAAACACACTTACCCAGCCCGGGTGTTAATAAATAAATAATATATATTTGGTTTTATTTCATTTTGTAGTTACAGTGGAATATTAATATCTAACTACCCTTGGGCTTGTGAGGGGTGCTACCGATCGAGCTTATCCTCGAGGCAGCCTCTCATTGTGCCCATAATTGCTGCCGCATTGCCGCGCTGAACCGCCAGAGATAATATATATATATATATATATATATAGGGGGAAGTGTGCTGCACATGGAACCCGGGCCGGAGGGTCAACGCCCCGGGCTTTAGCAACCCGGTGGTACCGTCTGGGACGCCTGCTGTCTTGGCTTCATAGGCAAAATGAGGGCGAGTTAGCCCTCCCGGCAGACCTCCCGTCGAGAGGACCATCTGGCTCCGCTGCTGCCCTTTGCAGCGGTGGGGAACCCCTGCTCTGGAGTGGTCGAGCAACCCTTCGGGGGTGTGAGTATATTTCGAGGTGTAACGCGGAATCGCGAGGTGATCGCGTCTAATTAGCGGGTAGGAGTAGTGTGGTACCTCCATTCCGAACCTCGATAGGGGGGAGAGTGGGGATCCGCTGGTCTGTCTATTCGGGCTGGCGGGCACTCCCGCAAAAGGTCCGCGCGTAACTACGCGGGCGGCGGAAGTGTAAGTATCTCTCTCTTTTGTTATTGCCCTGACAACATTTAAATCTGCTTATTCAACAGTCAATCGGCGAGGTTTCTAACCAACAGTCATTACAATTTCACAAGCCCGGAAACCGATTGTTCCCCTTTTGCTGACAGATTGACGCCAATATATCTGGCATTACAGGGTCTTCGAGTCTACGCTTGACGTGGGTTGCTAGTTTACCCGACATATAGTACAGGAATACGAAACAAATCAAAGAATCTAATGTCCGTTTTTTGTTTGTTTATTTATCAGGATAGTTTTCTTGGAGCTCTGCACACTTAGTCCAACGGTGTTTTAACTTTTTGATCCCTTCGAAAAGGTAGGAAGTCTCGAGCGTAGTGGTGGGATGCATATCTTAAATGAAGAAAATGTCCTTTCCCGAGCCAGACTTTGAGATTTAGGAATAAAAGAGTCACAAAAGTCACAAGCCAAATCAGGTGAAATAGAGTCTCAGCGTGGCGACTCGAAATCCCAATTGTGCAATTTTCGTCCGACTGTGCAGATGTGAGCCGGAGCGTTGTTATGGCGACAAAGTGCTTATTCTCTCCCTCTCGCTCTCTCCCTCTTGCTCTCTCTCTCTCTCTGAGTCCTTAATCGCAGCTATTTTTGGTGTAAACGGTTCAGAAGTGTGGATTCATATGGTTCTGAAACAGCTTGAGCGTAAGTAACCAGTAAAGCACTTCCTTGGAAATCCCCAAAAAATGGCCATTACCTTCCCGACCGAAAAAAACAGGCATGCTTTCTTCGGCACACACTTACCAGGCGCACATCTCCACTGTTTTGACTACTGTTCCGACTCCGGTGTATAGTAGAGAATCCAGGTCTCGTCCACGGTGATGAATCGACGCTAATCGACTTTTGTGGATTGCGCCAACAATTTCTGGTGTACTGACTTAAACAGAAGGGGACGATTCGCGCTTCATCATTGATTGATGTCTGAAGTCTGAATTATTTAATTCTGAAAATAAATGTTCGCCAATGCTGGCACAGAGTCCTCGAAAATTTCGTCTAAACTTGTACCGCCTGATTGTACTTATTGTACGTCTGCGCAGTAAAAATCCTGCCACAGCTGCATACTTCACCCCCTGGCAGCTTAAGGCTGTGAGCTCGCGCGGTACGTGTATACAGAGCGACATACCGGCGTACGCGGTCAAACGATCGATCACGTAGCAGGCGATTATTTAGATCGCTTTTTAAGTAACTTATTCATTGCAGTCGCGGACTTGACGTCGGATACTTTACTTCAGAGGTGCTGACGGTGCACATGGCAACCCACTCGAACGTCCGAACCCTTTCGCAGCATTTTTTGCAGAATACGAGGCTACATCACGATCGGTATCCTCACCGTTCTCGTTCTTGATTCCATACAACAACAGATCCATACAAACCTGCAAAGCTGAAGGGAAAGATCTCATACTCAACAACGAAAAATCAGTTCGGCAGACCCTTGACGAATGGCAAGCAAAATGGGAGGCGATTGTCACAGGCATGCTCGGGAGACTACTGGCTTGACTTGAGAGTAGAAGCGAACTCTACGTAACGTAGACGATGCAGAATCATTGGAACAAGAAGCAAAACATTGATTTGAAGCGGGCTATAGCATACAGAAATTAGCATTTTAGGTCTCCTGATCCCACTGCCTCAACTGTCTTTTTGAAACAAACGCAAACACCTATTAGACAACCACGTATGTTGTCTAAAAGGGGCCAAATCATATCTGTAGGCGCTCGTACTTGATTTGTGTAATGACACAAAGATTGCTGCTGCTGCTGCGGCGAGCGATTAGCAAATAATCCGATTTTAGTGAAATAATCTAGCGTCCTTAGACACCGGTCGTATTCGCAGCTCTAGGTCAGTCCTACGGTTCTCTGTTCCGTATTCAGTGAACGCGAGTAGGTTGGATATATGCCGCTGGCGTTAATGTAGAGAGCCGAAAGCAGGACAAGTACGTCGTTGTGGAGAGGATTCACTCATCAATTTATTACACTGCCGCAGATTAGGCCGGTGACCTACACTGATCTGTACAGATGAAATTGCCAAACTCCACTCGGTTCTGGAGGTTCAGCGTGTTCAATGTGGGGTCGTACAACCTTAGGCTCATCATACGTCGCTGCTTGATTATTTTCCACTGAAGTTATGGTATACAGCGGATTGTCTGTAAGTGTTTCCTCGGCAGATACTGACGTTTCTTCAGATGTTGTTCCTGTTGGTGACGTTGTTGTTGACACTAATGTTGTTGTTGTTGTATTTGGTGCTGCTGTTTCTTTCGGCGGTGGGCTGCGCAACCAGTCCGATGTTCTTGCACAGAGCGTCAAAAATTTCTCTTTAAACTTACTTAATAATCCGGGTTGTTTCCGGAGCAGATTCTGAACGAGTGCAGACGGATCGGCGAGTGCGCAGTCGATCGTAGCTGTCCAGAACGCCTGCTCGCGAAGTTCGACCAGCCGCTGCTCATGCACGATGTACGTCTGTGTACCTGTGAGCAGGACACGCAGCCGTTTGTATCTTGGAATAAGTTCGGCGTTATCGATGATGATGTGGTACATGGTCGAGTTGCACGTCAGCACGAGTCGCATGTGGGTCGCCCTGCCGTCCGTCCAGTGCCAGTTCGTTAGGCGAATGGGTTCGGTGTCGTTGACCGTCCACGATATCCGACGCCAGCCGTCTCTTTCGGCCTTCGCGTGAAGTGCAACGCTGTCCTCGGCCATCACCGCGATGCCGTTGCACGTCACGCCGCCGGCGGTGAACTCTAAGCACTTGAAGATGGCCTCGAACGTTTTCATCGACTTGCGCAGGTCGGCGTCGGACGGCTTGCCCCAACGACAGTGTTCGTGCACCATTTTGAGGGAGTGCGGGTCGGACAAATCGATCAGGCTCGATTCACCCTCCGGCACGTAGTAACTAAACAGCAGCTGGAGGTACGGCCGCCACGTGGGACGCGTCCACTGAGTTCGGGCGAAGCACAGCATCGCCTTCGAGTTCACTGCAAAGAAACGCCGGAATTGTCGTAGCCGGCCGTTGGGGGCCGACAGAACGTGTCGTAGCTTACCTTGGGTCAGCCGATGCAACGGATGCTCGGTGCGAGGCTTCGTAAGAAAAGCTTGCGCCAGGTAACGCTGTTCAATGAGGCGCAAACGACGGTTGGGCGAGTGTGTCCGCGAACTTGCTTTTGACATATTGTTGATTTTGTGACCTCTCTACGATCTAGTTTGCCCCCGTCAAGAATAAGCTGTTGGCCGACACATTGGGTGTCTGTTATTCGTTTCATATCGGGCCTGTTTGCATTCGTTATTTTTAACAATTCAACTCTGTTACTCAGCCGACTATGCTGCCGCATAAGAGCTCGGTTTAGGACACTATGCGCGCAGCTTGGCCTTGTGGTGGTGCAACACGTGTTCCAGCGACACCCAACGAATATTCTGCGGGCCTTGTGCCCCTTATATCTGTTAAGCGTATCCTATTCAATATGTCAAAAACGAAGACGCCTCCTCTATCTGAAAATGATAATGAACGCACTGTCCTAGGTCAATCTAGTCAAACTAGGTCAAAATCAAGTCAAACCCTGTAGGAGGTTTGACACACCTAAACCCTGCCCTATAGATAGTGCCCTTTATGCACTACGGATGCTAGGCAACATTGACATTACGCTCTTATTCAATCGCATTTGTGATGCTGAAATAAGCTTTACCACAAGTAAATTATATTTCGAACTGATGTAGGCGACCTGATACGCGTGGGTTACGGCCAGGGAACGCATGGGTTTACGGCCAGAATGCGCAGGGTACTCGATCTCAATCAAGAAACGAGCAAAGTATGTCGGGGTTATACAGGAGGGCTTCGGAGGGTTACGGGACGGCTTCAGAGGGTTACGGGAGGGCCTCGCTTTTGTGATGAGAAATGTCTTTAAGGCAGCCCAGAATCTTGTTATCCTTGTAATCCTTCTCGCTAGGGAAAAATGGACGTTAATGGACCGAGACCGTCTGCTGGCCTCAGTGACCGAGTCGGCAGCCATAAACGGCGGACCAGTATAGGGGACGTGGTCCGCAGCCGCCGGGCTCTCCGCGCCGTCGGGCGGGACATGGCGCTAGATTCTCTGGGACTTGCCTGCGCGAGAGTTAAGTAGACGGCGGTTCGATGACAGAATTTGCCACCTTTATTACGTGAGCCCCGTCTCTCGCCAAAGACGCCGCCGGGCGCTGGACCCGCACGTTTATACCCTATATACCGCAATGGTACGACGGGCCCGGACAAGAGTTACTTACGTATTTCACCACATAGTACCTCATGACACTTTGATAACACGTCAAACTCGTCCGCGGAGCTTGCCGGACATTGTAGTTTACAGGATGCATTGGAGGTCGAAAGGAGTGGCTGGAGTTTAGTAAGCGATGGCATGCAACCAATCCCTCCGCTGGGCTTCCGACACATTCGGTTCCTGAAACAAGCCTACCGAGAGATTTATGAGCAGGTCGTAGCAAGAGACTCTCTCCCCATTGTCTCGAAGTAGTGGCACACAACTCCGACCCTTGAGTTTTTTTTTGGGGTGAGAGTCCCGCACTGGGAGCTGATAGTTGCCAGTTCTGCCCGTGGGTAATGCGTTTCCCGATTTACAATCGTAGTCAACCCTAATATTCAGCCTAACCATGTATAAGATGAAATCAGGGCACTGAGGCTCAGTCTCACTGAGGCTTTGAGAAGGAAAACTACATCAACGATGTCCCCAGCTTGCGCTCTTAGATATACTTCCACAATGTTTTAAAAACTGATTGCAGTACACGCACAGTCCTACGGTTCAGCTAATCATTTTCTAACCAAATATAATCAGTGTGGCCTGGTCAATACTTAAATCGGAAGCAGCAGCAAAGTTGTAATGCGCAAGTTTACGCGTCAGTCCGACCAACACTTTATTGCAAGTTAGTTCACGTCGTACAATCAAGGCCTTCCTTCGCATACGTTTGCCGGTCTAAGCAGCGCCAGTTAAAATGAGTCTCGGTCAAGATTGAGAGTTTGTTACGATACGTATGACCAAAATACTCGCAGTATGCTGCAATCATTTGTTGGCTGTGATAGTACGTATTAGCAGCTGGATGAGGAAAAATGCATCATCGCACGTCGACGAACACTTAACTGATGATAAAATATGCACTGTTTATAGATAGATATATTGCCGCCTGTGACACAAACTAGCGTAGCGCTTTTTTTCGGGTGCCCTTTCTTTCCGTAGTGTTCTGTTTAGTGGGCATCGCATTGCTAGCTGTCGTCGTCGTCGTCGTTGTTGGTGTAGCAGTTGCGCTGATGATTGAACTCGCGCTCGTCGAGTTACTACTACCACTACTACTACTACTACTCGTCGAGCTGGCGTGTCGTTGCATGTTGTTGTGGTTGTTCCTCCTCCTGTCGCGGCGAGTGGTGAAATGTGAAAACAGGCGTTGCATGACGCCCGGCCGGAGCAGGTGGCGCACTTTGCGTGTGGGCTTGGCCGCAAACGCGCAGTCAATGGCGATCGTCCACACGCTGTTGCAGTCGGGCACGCCGGGCACATGGCGGTACTCGGGCAGGTGTCCTCGTCTGGCGGCGGCGGCGTCGTCGTCGTCGTCGTCGACGTACTGTCTGACTTTAGCCGCCGCCCGATTAACAAACATGATCGCCTTCGTGAACTTGTCAATAGCGGCGAACTTGCCGGTGGTCGCCACCGGCGCCGCGCCCGTCGCCGCCGGTTTCGTGCCACGAGGCACACGAGCCACGAGGCTACCCGCAGTGGTGTCAGTGGTTGCGGTTGCGCGGCCCGTGGCGCCATAACAATTGGCCTTCAAGTTATACCCGTTTACGACGTTTTCGTTACTGAAGCTGCTGCTGCTACTGCAGGTGCGGCTGGCGGCGTCGCTGCTACTGCTGCTACCACCACTGTGATTGCCGCCGCTACTGCTGCTGCTGCTGCTGTTGTTGCTGATGATGCCGGTCGGATTGGACACTGCGCGTCCGATGAGCGTCAAGCGGAAGCTGTGGCCCGCCGAGCCTTTCGACGTCCGATCGATGGGAATCGTGTACGGATAGCCCTCGTGGCTCAGCACGACGAAGATGCGCGTCGGCTGGCCATTGCTCCAGTGCCACCAGCGCGAGAACGGCTTGACCTTGTCCGGCGGCTCGCTGCAGGAGGGCGTGTCCGCCCCCTTCGGGCCGTCGTCGGTCAGGTGGCGCCACTCGCCGCGGCAGCTCTGCACGTTGACGGTGACGTTGGCCACGCTCACCTCGTCGCCGTCGCAGCGTACCGCCGCCACCACGAGCGTCACGCAGTCGTAGAGCGGCTCAAACACGTCGAGGATGAGCGCCGCCTGGCGGCGGGTCAGTGAAGCCGACGCGCAGTGATCACGCAGCGCTCGGATATAGCCCGGGTTCATGAGGTCGATGGGCTGGTCGGCGACCACTGACGGCGATCGCTCGTTGAGGGCCGACCTTGCTGCGCCAACTATCGTGTAGGGCCTGGCGGTCGCCGTCGTGGTGGTGGTGGTGGTGGCAGCAGCAGCACCACCAGGAGAGGCGACACCACCTGGGGCGGCCGCGCCCCCAGGTGCGGCGATGGGATGTCCGCCCACAGGGCCGGCAGAGCGGATTGTCGACGTCATACGCTCGATCAGCAGCTGAATGTAGGGCTGCCACACTTCGCGGTGCCATTGGGTGATGGCGAACAGAATCAGGTCTTCGTTGAGCGTCGCCAGCAAGTGGTTGAAGCGGCGCGCCATCCGCTTCGATACGCACCGAAAACGCCCGCCGAGTGGCGACGGGCCGACGTAGTCACCCGTGTGACTGTGCCGCCTCCTTCGGCTCTTCGCTCGTCGCTCTGTTTTCCGGCGCCTCGCCTGACGCTGGCGCTGGTCCTGCTGCCGCTGCTGCAGCGGCTCCTGCTCATCTTCGTCTTCCCCCCTTTCCTGCTGATCATGGGACAGAAACGTGGGCGGCGTGCTTCGTGACGCGCCCGACGGTCGATCAGGTTGTTGGCTGGGCCCTTTCGAGAAGACACGCTTTAGGCGCAGTTTGCGCATTGACGCAGTTGCTGGCGCTGCTGGCGGTTTGGCGCTGTTGGGAAGAGTGTTTGTTGCTGTCGCTTCTTAGCGATCGGCACATAGTAGTAGTAGTACTAGTAGGCCACCACTGACGATCGTCATAACAATCACTGACGAGGTTCAGGCGGCGGCGGCGACCCCTCCCAAAGGGCTGTCTGTGCCCTTCGTGCTACTTTACCTTCTTTTTGTGCTCGGCCAACAGACAGAGAAGCCTGCCGCCCCTGCGTCTGCGTGCCACTTCTCAATGCTCGAGTGCAATTCCCCCTTCGACTAGTGAATCCATTTGAGCACAGCACTATGTGATTGCTGCAGCTGCTGCCGGTAATGCAACGGCTGCTGTTGTTGTGGCCGTGGCCGTTGTTGCAGTAGCTATTGTTATTGTTACTGTGCCTCGTTGTTTTTGCGACATTAGATCCTATAGGGGAACATATGTCAACGCTTGTACATACCTCTTTTGAATGTGGCATTCTTGTATTGAGCTGTATGTAGAAACCTACACGGCTTCCAGTCCTAATGATGATGATAATTAAGGTGAAGGTGGTAAGGTTAATATATTATATATATATATATATATATATATATATGTTATATGTACAACTTCCTAGTACTGATAAGGAACATCCCTCATGATCAACGACAAGAAGAAGCTGCTCGATCGCCTGGAGCTTGGTCGGTATCTCTCGCAAGTTGCTTCGTATTTACAGACACACAGCGGGCTGTGGTCAGGGCTAGAGTTTCTTAACGACCCCGAGTCCCCGCCATTAGACAGTTTGTGTTGCTTGCGTTTAACCATAGGCAAAGTGCTTTATTTAAGTAAGACGATTTCAATCAGCCCAGCGCAGCGGACACCTTTCTTCTTAAGTCTTCTCAAATCAAGGAAATGTCGTGGGAACCAATTAGGACTAGCTTGATGTTGGACTGAAGAAGTGTCTTAAGCGACAGCTCTTGCAGATAAACCCTGCGGTGAAAAAAGCGGTGTAAATCTCATGAAATAATACGTTTTTGTAAGGTGGCCCTTTCTCCAACCAGTATTGGATAAGCTCTACGCTGACATTAGATATATAGTGCACAGGTACGATTACTTCATTTGCAAGAACGCCAAGTTTTCTGAAAACAGATCGTTTGCATGGGCGGCGGGCTCTCTTGTGGAATGTGGGCGTTTAAGTACTCTATCATAGGCCATGGTTGTCTCCAGTACGGTCCCCTGGGAACACCGACAGCATGGCCCACCTTCGTTAGTAGATCTCTGATTTGTTTTGACAACTTTGCTTCTGCTAGGGGCTACGCGTGTGGAATGTGGTCGAATATAAGAAGCTAAGCAAGCTAAGAAAATACTCATCAATAGGGTATCTTCATGAGTTCTGCCTTCTTGCGTTTGAAACCGTGGTGGCTCCTGATGGTCGAACCAGGCAATTGATCCTCACCGTTGCCACTTCATTAAACCTGCCATCCGGTGATAACAGATCGTGTTTCTTTTTAAACAACGTCTGGATCTTGACATACAACGTGGAAACGCCACGTCCATCCGTGACACACTTCTGAGTAGTCGTGGCCTGGCTTAAACAAAACGGACACATGGTAGCCACCATATTTGTTGGGGTATTTTGATTCGGTTACCCGCAAGTAAGGCAGGTAAACTTCACGTGAGACAATCTCTTCAGGCCTGCTACTATGCAGTGCGCTGCAGGACGTCCGAGCGGAGCGGATGGATCAACAACTAGCCCGAGAGCTCGGCGCACACGGAATGAGAGGCTTCGTCAGGTATATCTGCGCGTCGGAGGAGCACTGGCACAAAGGAGCCCAGCTTGCGGAAGAGCTGCTGAAACGCAAGGACCACCTGGAGCGGGCAAGGATCGCCCGGCTGGCCGCCACGGCGGCCCAGCAAACCTGAGGACTAACCGCGGGATAAGACAAGGTTGGCGATAAGCGCCGACTGCTGGTCCCTGCAAGGGTGCTATTCGAAGTAATATTCAACTTTAGTACGGAATGGCATCCCCAAGATACTTACCGGTTGGGGGTTTAGTCAGTAAGAATCTGACACTACCGCGGCGAAACCAACGTATCGCCCGGTGTCTTATGCAAGATTTACCTTCAACCTCAGGTTATAAAAAAAAAAAAAATCTCTTTAGGTCACTTCCTCTCCGATGATTAAGATTGGGAGTCCGATTATTTACGGATGATTATCTCAAACGTCCCTAGTTCATTAAATGGATCTGTGGCGGCGAGGTTTGGGGGGCTGGTGCGCTGCCAGGGTGTTCATCTACCGGGGTATCGCCAGTTGGATCGCTGTTGTGGATGAAATTTTCCTTGAGCCATGCTCATGAAGAATACGAGTATATGATAAAACTATACTGCTGAGAGTCAGCGGGACTGCTAGGGAAACCCTAGATACCTCAGCCTGTCTGGTTCTCGGTGCATTAAAAATGGAAGGGGACGGAGAATAGTCTGGTTAGGCCCCTTTGTTCGCGGGGTGCAGTCAATTTTTCTCTGCGGATTACCACAGGGGTGAACCTGTCGTCTCAATCAATCACAATCTGTCCGCCCACGGCGCTTGCAGCGCGTGAAGCTTATGATGCGTTTTTCCGCCGTGGCGTTCTCTCTACTTGGCCGCGACACATGGGTGCTTCGTGAAAATGGGCTCGGCTTGCTTGAGACGTTTATCGCTAGCGTCACGACAGTATCGCTGCGGGTGTTCGCTGCGGCTCCCTTCGGAGCATCAGACTGATCAGCACACTCGCGTCAGTTGTAGCCTGTCGCAAGCAAGGCATATTTAGGGTGGGCAGGCGGATCAGTACTACTACTACTATTACTACTATTTTTGATTGACAACGCGGCCTTTGCTCGGCTTATGCCTAAAAATTACGGCTCACGACAGTCCGAACAGCAAATAATCATATCCGCAACCGAGTCATTTGCCCTGTACGGAGCTCCAATCTCGCCTACCGACACTCTGAGGTTTGCCCCTAATTTGATTTGAAAGCAGCCGAGCGTACTAAGGCGAGGAGCGGCGAGGGGTTGTCCAGGCGGCAATCGGGGCACTTTTTTTATATGGGTTAATAAACGGGAATGCACTATCGGTACTGGCTACGAACAGCATTCAGTGTGGGACTTTCACCAACTAAAAACCTCAACCCTCCCCACCCTCCGATCCTCGGAAATGTTTCGTACCACTTCGAGACCATAAAAGGAGAGCCTTGTGCTCACCCGGCTATGAAAATTATCCTGACCATAGCTTGCGAACCCGAGGAGATGCGTCGAGCCGTTACGGGGCATACTCATCATGACTATCGCGCACGGCCTGCATAAGCATTCTCGTGCATAAGCGCCAAAAAATCCTCCATAATATTGCCGATATTATCCCATGGTGATTCTCCTAGGTGACGATACGTAGAGTTTCTGCGGACCGCGCCAGGGGGGAGCAGTATGCGACCGTATGGTCGACATTGTTCGGCTGCTTTGACGTGATGATGAAAATTACGCCCACAAATCTGGCAGTCCTTTTGAAGAGAGGATGGCCCGCATGGGTCACCACATGTCACCTCCTAGCCCGTGAGGCAAACTGCCTCAGTTTTCTGCGGCGCAAGCTGTAAACGATGGGCAGCCATCCACGCCCGCATGTACGCTAGCGCCGCGTTGGCCATCTCTTCCAGTGTTGTCACGCTGCAAGCCGTCGCATGAAGGGCAAGGTTGTCCGCGTACGCGACAGTCTCCACATCTTCCGAGAGCTCCGGCCTCAGGACCCCGTAGGCTAGGTTCCATAGAAGCGGACCAAGGACGGGTTTTGCGGGACACCGGCTGTCACACTGTGCCGGTTTTGCCCTGTTAGGAGCGTTCTGTCGTCTAAATAAGACGAAGGTATCCGCCGGAAGTAAGGGAGAGATGCGTCTAGCGTGGTTATAATTACCCCCAGTTTGCTGTAGTTAAAGTGTTAAAGTGCCAGTCCTCCCACTCTGTCTCGAAAAAAAATGCTTCGGTTCGTTCTGAGTTGCCCTGATCTAACCTCGCATTAAAATCCCCCGCTATCATCGGTGCCTCTCTGGGCACCGCGTTGACCCCAGACATGATACGCTCCGTCATGAGCCCAGTGGACCCTACACCTGCCGCTTACATAGTCTGCTACAATTTCAACCCCCCTTGACGATATTACTACTAAGTTTTTGGCTATTATGCCTATTGTCATTTCTCCAATTTCCGATCCCATAACTACTGACTCCCTCCACTAGGCTTGCCCGCTTCTTCCTCTTCCCTCACAGTTATGTTCTACTGCGTATGTCGTAGAAACTCCCAAGTACCATAGAACGTTTTGACACCCAATTTCAGTCAAAATACTCCTCAGGGTGCTTCCACCCTACAGACCTATACGCCAGGCCTTTTTCGATTACGAGAAAAAATTTTGTTTTTAAGTTCTCCGCGGGTGTTTGTATTCGGTGCACGCATTGAAATAACTGATTCTTGATCCCAGTCTTTCCCGGGCTCACTGAATCTCAATTCACGAATCGTGTCTTCGTCATCGCAGTCATTTGTGTTTATAGCAGGTGTTTGCCAGGCTCTTTGACATTGCCACGGAAGGCTTATGTGGATCGACTCAGAGAAAATTATACGGTTTAAAGATCTGACATTGCAAAATAAAGAGGTCGATGTCTTCCGAAGCTGCTACGATCTCTCACCAAACAAGGTTATTATGTCATAAACCACGGAATAAGACTATGTAGTGTCCACCACCCCCATGGCTGGCCGGCAACCGTTACGAGTTCGCTATTCTTTCGCTCAAACATCACACATCCTCTTCCCGCGTCTTCGCTAGTAGGGTGGCGGCATCTTCTCTTTGACGCCATGTATTTAGCTTGCTTCGGCATTGCCGCCAACCGACGCTGTCTTTGCCCGCGCTGCTTAACTGACACTGCTATCCTTCAGAATCATAACTTCAATCTCGTAAGAAGTGTTCTTGCAGACCATCTCCTAACATCATGCCTCACAAATATCACGTCATTAGTACCTGACCAGACTTTATCAGGACTTTTGCAGTAGACCGAGGAACATAATATGCCGGTGTACGCGTTGTTTATTTAAAAATGTTTCTGACAAAGTGATCGCTGTAAACAACTACAGGCACTAAACAATGATTTTAACGTCAAAGAGAGATCTATTTAATCGACATATTCATTTAACATGTTACGCAAATATAGAATCATTGTGTATAACAAGCACACACAAGGTAATACAGTCATCTATCAGTGTGGCATATTACAAGGAGACTCTATATCAATACTTCTATTTAATATCCTTGTTATTGGCTGCTAGATTAGGACGACGAAACAATAATCTGTTTATCTACGTGGGCAACCTGTGTGTAATTTCCGTCGAAGCTGAGGAATTTCAGCGCAGCCTTAATGCGCAGCCTGATGTCGATATGGGTGGACACCACAGAGATAAAGGTGAGCGTTGCCAAAACGCACGTGACGAAGTTCCGCCGCTAGCAACGACTAGGAAATACCCGATACACCATCGGCTAAAAATTGTAAATAATATGTACAGCAACATGACAAAGATTCAATCATAAAAGTTGTTTAATCGATTGCTGCTATATATTCACGGATGCCAGTCAATGTAAATAGTGTAGCGAGCATGCTATTGAGCGATACCATGTCAAATATTTTCAATATTTTAACAGACTTTGTATGTATACCATATCATAAAGACTAACGAAAGTGCAGCTGAACTGGTTGCAAAATATTCAAACAATCATTTATTACTCAAGTCGAATTTATGTTAAATATGATTCTAAAATTTTTCGGGCTGACCCTCAGCCAACATTTAACGTACACGAGTTTGCTTTTGCACTGCTTCGTAAGACGGACCCCATAAATACAAATTTGCAACGGTGGGGATCGAACCCGCGCACCTAGGTGTCTCATATGGCCGCGAATACACCACGCCACCAGGCTCGACTAAATATGAGTCTGCCGAAGTGCTGGTGGGTTCCGGCAATACAATAGATGATAGGTTGAACAAGTTGTTCCACAGTGCCGACAGGTGCACTGCTTGTCTGCCTCATGGAAGCCAACTTTCGCACACACTGCATCAAAGCCGTGCATTGCATGATGCATAATAAGATGGAGAATTTTGTATTGGGCATCCTTCCACAAATTATTCATCATAGCTTGCGTCCAATAGAAGTCCATGTCCACTAGACACATCTTAGCTTCCCACTGTAGGAAATGCTCTTAATACTCGCGAGTTAAAATCGCAGGTTAAAGCGGTGCTAAAGGTGTTGTGTGAAAAGTGGGGTACCCGCAGCCAAATACACCAATCGATTACGGCTGCTTAGGTGAACGCCCATAACCTGTTTAACATACGTTGCCTTCAGGCGGTCCAGTTCGTCAAAGCTTGAGGCTCTGATGTTCCCAGATAAGTTCGATCGCATAGCTTACTGTTGAGGCAATTTTCAGGTCAAATAAATTTAAAGCCGCCCTCAGTGAGAGGTGTTGCGGATTATTAATTGAGTAGATGGCAATCAGCGCCTCACGGACTCTTTTCTCTATATGTCTGAAGAACGAGGTGCCGCTTGGCCTAAGTCATAAGCCCAAATATGAAAAATGGTTGACAAATTCTATAGGTTGGCCGTGGAGCTTTATGGTATTAGCTGCTGCGAGGCGTCCTCCACTCATTGTTTTCGTCTTTGAAATACTTGTCTCCCGTAAGATATCTATCGCAAACTTTTCAAAAGTGACTAACGCTTGCTGAAGATGGAAGCGACTTTCAGAGTAGATATAATTCGCGTATAGATGAGTTGCACTGATGGATGCATCTGCTGAGTACCACTTGCGGAATCTATTGTAGAAATCGGTAATCTCAGGACGGTAACGGGCAAGGAAGAATGATTCCTTCACATACTTCGTAGCACTGTCTGTTGAACCACGTTTTTGAGCGCCGAGTGGTGGATGGAGCTACGCAACTCAGGATTGTCGTATTCAGTGTTTCGTAGACTCCTTATGCCACCTGAATTGAAGTTCAGTATCCTAGGTAAACGGTGGATGCAATCTGGATTTAGCAATTTTCCGACGTATTTTCCTTCTGCTGTAGTGTTATTTGTGCGTACCTTAAATATCAAAGCTACCAGCAAGTACGGCCTGCTGCCAAACACTGTAATATCGCTTGCATATCCGCAATGTTGGATCTCGATTGGGCCTAGGTTGGTTGCGAAAACATCGATTGTTGATGATCCTTGGTGCCCTTTAAAGATATGCTGTGCTGGGTCTGTGATGACTCACATATCAAATTGGGAAAGAATATCCAGTAATATTTTCGTTCTTCGTGCGCCCGGTTGGTCGAGACGGCAGTTTACGTCGCCTGCCAAAACGGTCGGTTTATTTAAATCAATAGCATAGGACTTGCACCAGTCGATCAACCTGTATATATTTTCATGTGTGCTAGAGTATACGGCGACTATGTCGATTCCATCTGTCTCGAAAACAGCCACAGAGTTGTCTTCAATTAACTTAGTCGAAATGGCTCCTAAATGTTGATTATAACAAACCGATACTCCACCGCTGGGCCGGTCCCGACCGTAACGTTTATGAGCCGGGCTATTAGCTGAGTAGAGCCCTGAAAGATCAACCCTATCATACAAAGTCTCGGAACGCACGATAACATCGAACTTATTCATTTTTAAGGAAACCAACAGAGGTAAACCGCTACCAACGCCTTTGACGTTCCACTGGAGAATTTTCAGCTTAAGACTTATTGCAGGAGCGGACTTGAGTGCAGCGGATTGCAGAAGTATTGGTCCCTGCTGGGTGGATGTTTCGGTTGTGCTACGCGGTTAGCTGTTAGCACAGTCACTGTGGCAACAGGGCATTCATTGGAATGAGGCCGCACCAGCAATTGCGAACTTGCGATTTGGCTGGGTTCAAGACGGAATTGAAACAGCATAATTTCGTAACTTCTACACGTCGTAGTACTAGAGTGTGTTTACACATTGCCTTTAGGTTAGGGAGATGCCAAGGAAAAAGCCATTCGTGTTACCCTGTATTTATTGTCAATAGCGGCAAGGGTCAACATGTGACATTGCTATTATCTCGCCCCCTCTCGTTCGATAATGTCACTCCACTCCGGGGGTTGGCAGTCTACTCAACTTCTGCTGACAATGCCGTATTCCTCATCTTGCCGGAAGTACCATAATAGACAGCACCATTTTAACCTACCGTTACTACCACACACGACTACATTACTCCCGCTCACAATTAATGGTCACTCAGGCCCGTGCTCGTTTTGAACCACAGAAAGCAGATAGCAAATCAGCTGTGCTCTCAGCTTTAATAATATACGTTGTTTTTTTTAGTGTTGTTATATCGTTCAATTGCTCCCCAGATAGTTCGTAAATGCAGGCAGTCTCCCTTTCTACAACGTCCCGAGTATCCCCAGGATTGGCCGCCGCGCCATATCTACTACAAGCAATGCTGGTACTACGTCTGCTCATTACGGGCATCTACGGACAACGGGAAAGCAATGTGTGTGCGGCCCTCTCTTGATCTGCTTCCAAGTTGTCGTCTCGCTTCTGCTATCGAGCTGCACCAGCATACGTTTGCCAGATAAAGTATTCGGCGCATCATGCATGTTGCACTACTGCTTTCGTTTGCCGGTCACTCCCCCGTCCACGTGGGGTTTTATGACCACAGTTATCCCATAGGCGCTCTATCTGAATGATCTGAACGGTTTTTGTGCGTTCCTTCGCTTACATCAGGTCTACCGCGCTCAAAAACGTAAGCCCTGAATGAAAATCGTCGCCTCTACGTGATCCACAATTTGTGTTAGACTCTTCCTGCACCGGGTAGGGCGCCCGCCGTTGTCTTATCCTGAAGACTGTGCCCATTCGTTTTTCCACAAAGTGCGCGCGCTTGGCATCCGACCACGTAATCGCTTAGTGCATGGCATGCCTAAATGAGGGACAGCTAATAGTGAAACTTGGACGATATGGGACCCCTTCTTCACACTTCTGTACCTTATCTCGAATGCCTTGATAGGGTGCCCATATGACCGGCTAATAAATGTAATGCGTATTAAGAACTACATTCCCGGCGTCGTGACGTACAAATTTTACACTGGCAATGTGAACATATATCAACCGGACGCGAACTCCTCTATGCCAATTTACTTGCCGTATAGTATCGTGGTGAAGATCATAATGATTTGCAATTTATCACTAGGTGCTGCTTATACTGTTGCGAGCTGATCTCGGCGTGTCAGTCGAAAGGGAAAATGCAGCAATCTCTTCGTAAGGCAGGCGCATGATACTTCGTACACGCTTAAGAGCACTGTTGACAGATACACGCTGTATACTTCTCGGGCCAGTTCGTGTTCGAACAGACAAGATGATGATAGCCGTAAACTATGTATCTGCTCTATACGTGGCGATTGTCATATGTAAGACCAGATGTGAGAGGCATTTCTGAAGATAATAAGAGATGTTCTATAAGCGGTGCCTTCAGTTTCAATTAACTAATCTCAACAACTGGTGCACAGTCTAACATGAGATACATAAAGCGGCCCCTACCTACACCGATAAACAAAGTACTCGTTTGTCGAGACCAAACTATAACAACCATATCGTGATGTAGCGATTTTGGTGACGTACACATATACAAACAGATAAATCTAATGTATTTGATTAAGTTAATATTTGTATTGTTACAAAATGTTGAATAAATAAGTCTACCCGTTCGATGAATGAGACAAGTGGCACCTAGCTTATATGTTTTACATACGTTTACATAAAAAATACACATGTGTTTGATTTGAACGACACCGTTCCATTCATTTAGTTTTATTTTATATAATATTTGTTTACATCGATTATTTATATGCCAGACCTACAAATGTTATTGACGATTCTTGCCCTCTCCTACACACCTATATATATATATATATATATATATATATATATATATATATATATAATTTACATTCACTAAACTTTCTCTCGTCTGTATTTTTCTTGGAAACTTCAATATACACAATAAGTTTGTATGCAGCCTTGTTCATCACTGTTCAATTAGATCGCTTTCGTCTCTTTTACAAGGAGGTGGTTGCCTCTCGTGGGAACATTTGAGTCCTGAATTCGGCGCAAAACCTCGGTGCTATATAATTGTGTTAATTAATCGCTTGATCATTTCCTGTCTCACATTTGTCCTTGGCGTTCGACCACTTGCCGTATCTCGTCGATATAGCTCTACAAGTGACTAAACCCTTTCATGACGAGAAAGTCAGTAGGCGAAGCGTGAGACGGACAAAGCGCACCATTTCAATTTGTGGCAGTCTGCCTGCCATTGCAGAGGAACAACCAGACTCGAGGAGACGTTAGCCCCTAATATTGCTCCTTTGTGACGTGCGCGCTCGGCGGCACAAACTCATTGTTGGTTCATAAATCAAACTCAATTAACTAGTTAATTCGTTTCTTAGCTAACAACTAGGGGCGTACTGACAGTCCTGAGTGCGCAGTCGTGTCACAATTATTATTCACCGTCGTGTTCCAAACGTAGCACAAGAAGGAACATAGTCTCGCCGTTCAGAAGGACCGTCATGTGTAATGCCATGTAGCTTAAGACGAAACAAAGCTTAAGAGAAAATAACTTAATCTCGGATTCCAGTTGAAATACACAACATCATGGTGAAGTCATCAGCCGTCATATCAACAGCGCGAACTGGTTACGAATTGGAAGAGTGCTTAGTTTTCATTCAAACACATCGACAGGAAATGAGACAAAAAGGAAACGGAGAAATCAAAAAGCGAAGAGGAAAATGACGAAAAACAATCCTATCGTACGTAAATTCCGTTATCACTTATCACAACAGAACGTTCGTTCCGTTCGACCGTAAGCGGGCGAAAACCCGCCGTCGGGACATTTCTATCAAAGCACGGGAGATCTCGTTGTGCTGACTATGCAGAACCTCCCCGCTCACCTCAGCGTTTTGCTCTCGTCGAGCGACCACAACAGGGAGTCGCGATTCCGGCCGCGCTCTGCGAAATCTTCTTTTTTGTGTAACGTTACCACGATCACACTGTTTACACTAGCGTTGTTATCGTTGTTGACGTGACTCACAATATATGTGACATTAATTCTTTTCCTAGACTTCCCTGTCGGATATTTGTAATAATAGAGGCTAGCTAGTGCGATAACCAGTGCTTATTGAACTGCTAGGACTTAGAGCCGGCTAGATCCAGGAAAACCACCAGCCACTCAAATCACATCGGCGATGTCTGGAGGGGGGAAATATTCGTTCGTACATGAGATGGCTACGAGCAGGCGCAGCGAGCACGGACCAAGGTAGACAGATGGTCGTCAATCCACGACCATCAATGAAGTAACATCGCCCAAAGAACCCGAATTGGTCGTTTCTACCCATTGCAGCATTGTCGTCATGATTTTATTATTAGCATCGTCGTCGTCAGTCTGTCCTCTTCGCCACTTCGTCATCAGTTAGCTCATCTAAACTAAGTGGTTAGCTCTTCATTATTCCTGATCTCGGCTGTCGACTACCGACGCCAACGTCCGAATACCGAGAGATGCCTGCAGATGATGACTCTCCGCCGATTCGTCTTTACGTCGCCCTGCCGCGCAATACACAGCGTCATACTACTGCCATACTTCTATCTTGTTTTCCCGTTTCGCTTGGTTCCATTTCACCTATTCTGCCTAGTCGTCGGTTCAGCGGTAGCTGCTGGATCGGTGCACCCCTGATCACACCAGACAGCCATTCATACATACAGACAAAAACACAGCCAGACAGATAAATTGGCAGCTACCAGCAGTTATCGCTTACGCTTCCACACTTGCTAAATCGCTCGTCCTCTCTAGGAGTTAAATCTTAGTGGTCGTTAGAAACATCCGCACATTCAAGCTGCTCATATTTTGTCTGGCCTGCTGGATTAGAATTACGTTTCCGTTGTCACGAGAGGCACTCCTAATTGCTTCTTGTTCGTCGTCGTCGTCACTTATATTCTTCGTGATCCTTTTTCGGTGTTCCGTCTAGACGCTATCATTTACGGACAACAGATGAACTTCAAGGCATCTATTTGAGTGGCTTGATGCCATGTAATCTTCTGTTTGGGATCTTCAGGGCAAACGCCGCATTTCGGTATTGTAAGCCTTCTCGACCATCAGCTGCAAGGGAGAAAGTGAGGGAAGGAGAGAGAGAATGAGAGACGCACTCCGACGGCGACTGTCCGAGCTGGCCTGTTTATGTGATTGTTGTTATTGTACAATTTCCGCTGCACTGACTATCACCAGCTTGCCGTTTAGCCAGTTAGCCGGTTGTCAAGTAATGTCAAGTCATGCCAAAGGCGTCGAAAGCCAAGCGGAGCCGAGGCGCCGCGGCGTCATCGGCCGCACGAGTTTCCCTCGGACGATAAGTCATCGGTGAACTGTCACTGTCGAATTTCGTGATGGACCACCTCGGGGCCCGTGAGTGAAGAACCCAGACAGCCAGCTTAAACTACGGGATTACAGCGGAGAATCGGACGACAGGAGGTATCAGGAACAACAGTGTCATGTTAGTCGAACGCGCCCTGGCTTCACCACACAAGAACAACGTTGACAGTGTTTATCATCCCGTTCAGCGGCCTATGCTAATGATTCCTACTGAATGCAGCAGACCTGCGGTCCGTTGCCGGCGGAGTGACCTCTCTGCTTGAGGCGGTTCTTGGCACGATATTTCTCGAGGTAGCTTAGCTGTTTAGCGTTGAATGCACCCCGACGTCGTGCCCGGATGTACTCCACAGCGTCTTCGTACTTCATGCCTAACTCAATCAGAGTCAGCGCCACCAAAACCGGCGCCCTAAAAATGCCAAACGGAGGATCACAAACACGATGCGATTATCAATAAGGAAGAAAAACCGACGACAATCAATCAACTCTACCTAATCATGGTATGGGTTTGGCAGCATGACAATCGTCCACAATATAGCAGAGCTACCGTTCACACAACTACTAATGCTGCTCACTGTAGATGCCTGCAGAGCAGTGGATAGGGATAGCAATGCCTGCAGGGCAGTGGATAGGGATAATAATGCCTGCAGGCCAGTGGATAGGGATAATGGTGCCGACAGACCATGCTTTAGGGGACAACAATATTAGACAAGAGAACATGGACGTAGCGCTGTACATACCTGCCAAGCCCGGCGACGCAATGGACGGCCACATACGCCTCGGGCTTCTCTTTGAAGCGGTTACGAATCAGTTCCAGCCAGTCTTCCACGATTTTGGCTGGTGGAGGGGATCCGTCTTCGAATTGCATGTCGTGCACCCTGATGCCCTCCTTTTCCAGCAGTTCAGTCTGATATGTCGGCTCACATACTCGAACCACATCCGTGACGTGCCGCCTCTTCAGCTCCTGCAATGCAAGTCATTGCATGTTCGTACAAAGGAGAATATTTACGCCTATACCGATTTTGATCTTCACACGAGTTCAATCACACTAAGTTGCATTTATAGGCATTGGAGGAAAACCTCCATATAGCTATATAAGAGCCATGGTTGCTCCTGGAGATTGACTTCTTTTAGCATAGCGTTCGACGGAACAGAGCACGCAAGTGACTGGGAAAATTTTACTAAGTTCTAAGCTAAGTAACAAACGACCTCATATTACTACTAAAATGCTAAATCAATGAAAAACGAATTATTAATAATGTTTTCGGTTTATTTTACCTAGCCCATTGTTGAGTCTTGTATCGTACGTCTTTCAAAGGGCTCATCTCAATACAATATCCTGGCATCCGATTGAACTAAAAGTTACTACCATGATCATCAATATTTCTAAATTTACTAGCCTCTTTGGTAAACGCCGTTCTTAAACCAACCAGCGCCCCAAACGTGACAGACTTTTGAAAAGTAAATGCTGTATCGCAGGATGTCTTGCGCTGACGCCCAAAATATGGACTCGTCATTTACAATTGCCACTGTTGTTGTTATAGTCCTAGTAGTTATTCTAGTTGTCTTTGTAGAGTTGTTGTTCTCGTTTAAACGCAAACCGATTAACGCTGACGTACGATAGCATCGCAGTTTGTAGTGATTGCCACCTGCCACTGCCAGTGAAGATGATGGTGGTGATGCTGCTGCTGTTAGATTGAGTCAAAAACAATTATCTCAAGCTATTTGTATTTCTTGTCCTTCAGCAGCAGCAGCAAAAGAAACAGAAACCGTAGCTGTTATCGGCTGCATTGCAGTCACTGGAAAAGCTTGCGCGTTCGTATATACCTCGACGTAGGCTGGCAGGGTTGCGTCGGTGGGCCGGTCGGTGACGAGAAAGTTGTAGCCCTTATAGCAGAATTCGGACGGTCCGGGGCGCTGGAGACCGCCCGCCATTCCAATGCCGCCGCCCAGCGAGAGGCTCCCCTTCTGCCGCATCAAACCGACACCCGTGCCGCTTCCGCTACCCGCCGAAGACACCAACACACCGCACTTCACTGCTTGCCATCGCGTGTCATCGCGCCCACCAAAAACAAACAACACCCAAAATGAAATTAGAACGACTCACTGTCTCTGTGGATGCATGACTATGACACAGTGAAGCAGAATGTGAATGAATGAACATGTGCATGTGAGGTCGTATTTATTGTGACTTCGTAATCTCGTCACAATGATCGGCAATATATATATATATATATATATATATATATATATATATATATATATATACCACAAATCGTCCCGTGTAAGAATAAAGCTTCAATTATATTTAATTATACATTTAATACTCATAAGATCCCTTATAAGGATTGTCTTGACCCTAGCGTTGAACCTAGATTGAGTTTCAGCTGTAAATAGTTCATATAATTTTCCTTTCACTCTTAAATATTTTTTTATTGCATCACAGTTTGGCCAACATTTTTACAAAAGTCTTCTAAGTTTAACTAAATTATATATATATATATATATATATATATATATATAAAGTTGCTTTAGCATATAAAGGATATTTCATCCTCCTATCAGGATTGAAAGTCGCTGTGTTCGTGTTATACTTTTATAGCTTAGGGATACACTTTCTGTCCGTAAGAGAATTAATCACATCGAACCGTGGTCTAACAAATGCCAAGGATTTTTCTTGGGAAGGATTTCTTATTGCTGTTATTGTTCGTGCTAGTATTATTCAATTTTCTTTTTCATGACAGTAATTGCTATTGCTGGTATAGCTTGAGCTGTATTTAATCATTGATCATGTTAAAATAACTGTGATGGTTACCAACATTGATGGCGTTTACCTATCATTGCTTTGGTTCTTGTTTTTTTTTCCTATCGGGATGACGTTGCTGCTGTTGTCATCGTGCCGTTACAGAACGCTCTATACAGGAAAGTACATAATGGGAGCTTACGAAACACCTAACCTACGCTTGCTCGATAGGCGACTCTAGCGCGGACAGGCGTCTGTCTGCAGATCGACACAGCGGACCGCATGTCGCACTGCTCAGCTGCGATGTAATAATGAACGTGATCATTTAATGCGTGGCTGTGTGCATGTGTGCTCTAGGCGACTGGCGTGTGCACGAACACGAAGCCAGGTCGAGGGACAGACACAGCATGAGGCAGTTCGTACGTAAGTTCATTGTCTATATCACATCACATCACTATCAGCCAACCCACACGTACCTTGAGGTGAGTGCAAGCCTTGCACGGCAGGGCTCGAAAGAGAGCGAACGTTGTGCGGATGAGCCGCCGTGGTTACGAGAAGCGTAGGCGGCGACCGCGCACAAGCCGTCATCGGCAGGAGAGGAGCCACAGCGCCGCTTGGCTTACGCCAAACAGCCGCAGCAGCAGCAGCAACAGAAGCAACAACAACAACTACAATATACCCCAACAGCAACAACGGCTACCGAATGCTTACGAAGCTGCGAAAAGCCTTGTTGACGTCTTCGCGTTCAGCAATGGTAGGTCGTCGAGACAATTACGGCTATGCTTACGACTAGCACTTGTACTGACGACGCCTGTGGATCACAGCAGTAGCAAAGTAGCAGCTATAACAGCTATAACAACATCAACAACAGCAGCAGCAGCAGCAGTAGCAACAGCAACAACAGTAACAACAATAACAACGCCAATGTCTGTTTCCCAACTAAAAGCTAGGTAGGAATTGCACAACAAATATCTCCTCTGTCTCTTGGTACTGGATGAGCTGGATTCTACCGTTTCCCTTGGAAGAAAGCAACTGCAGAGGCAAACCAAAGGCAGGTTGCGCCGCTAGCGTAACGAATCCTTATAGAACAACTGCGAACTGATTTCAAGTCAAGACCTCTTGACTTGCACCCGACCCGAAATCAATCTGATTCCGGTATGCTAACACCCACTTGCAGAAAGGGGTATGTCTGACTGATAGCAAAACAATTCTGACTAGAAGTCAAGAGCAACCTATGGCAGCTGTTTTGTTTTAACTGCAAATTCTGTTGCTGCTGCTGCTGTTGACGCTGCTGCGGTCGTCGGCGCTACCGCTACAGATGCTGTTGCCACTGCGATTGTTGTTGCTAGTCAGCTTGTTGTTGTTGTTGTTGTTCCTATGCTGTTCTTGTTGTACACTTTGTGCTCGGCAAGTAGCTTGGAACAATAATGAGTGAGCAAACGTCAAAGGCTGAT
Source organism: Dermanyssus gallinae (assembly GCA_003439945.1). NCBI lineage: Eukaryota > Metazoa > Arthropoda > Arachnida > Mesostigmata > Dermanyssidae > Dermanyssus > Dermanyssus gallinae. The sequence goes on from QVRM01002115.1 coordinate 113,405, forward strand.
ATATCCTATGCAGCGAAATTGCTTCGACACTCAATTCGGGTGTCGTCGTGGAGCCGTCGTGGCTTCGTTGCTCGTTCCGTCGTCATTCGTATGTTCCTACGTGTTCGAACGACCGCCTTGATAGACTATCACCAATCTACCTGCAAAAACAAGAAGGCGAAGGAAGAGAGATAGAGATTAGTAGTCCATTAGCACATCAACAACTAGCAACGCCAAAATGAGTGTATTATATTCAGACTATAGATCAGACTTGACACCACCAACAACTGGGCGGAGCTAGAGCATGCAATACGGTGGCAGCGTGACCTAGGGGAGTAATGCGCTAGTAATGGCTGTCATTTACCGGGGTGCCGCCGGTTCGATCCCTGTTATTCGTCGAATTATTTTTGAGCACTGCTCATTGAGAATAGATGATAAATCATACCGCTCAAAGACTCAGCGGCCAGACTGCCACAAGGACTGTTGGGTAAACCCTAGATATCTCAACATGTTCGACCCTCGGTGCACTGAAGATATACCTCATGACGGTGAGTCCCAAGCCCGTAGGGGACGAAGAATAGTCTAGAAAAATAAAAAAATAACCTCTTTAAAAATGTTTTAACTCTAGAGCATGCAATACGCAAACGTCTGACTACGAAAGTGGATGAAAACGCAATGAAAAACGCAATGCGATGCCGCAGAGAGATGCACTGAGAAGAACTCTTGCACTGTTTGGCAACCACTGGCACGCTGCGAATACGAAGTGGCCGACATTTGCACTAACCTTCTTCGCGATCGAGTGCGATCGAGTTGAGCTAGTAGTCCTTGCTGTCCGATGATATGACGGATGACGGAACAAAGGCAGTTCACCGTGCAGCCGTTACGAAAATGAGGTGGCATCAACTGCGCAAATGAAAGTAGGCTGTTGCATTGAGATTCTACGCGTTCACCTTAAGTGCCCTGTGTCTTCAAATGAGTTCAAGATTCTTTTGATGATCGTTGTGCAGAGTCAGCTGTCCGGACGGTTATTCTAACTTTAGAACTTCGTTTGTCTTCAACTAGCTAGCTAGCATAACAGTTATCGTCGAAGTAGCTCCGCGTTCATTGCTAGCCGGATGGAGCGACGGTAAGCAGCGATTATGGCGAAATAGGTCCTGCGATGACTGGAATGGCTCAAGCTGAGCTGCCTCAATAATGACGACCTGCTGAGTAGTTTGCGATGCTGCGTCTCACGCTGCCTCGAATTTCTTATTCGTCCCTAACGGTCAATCGATCTCTTTGTTGATGCCCATCGGTTGTAGGCCGATGCCCGATCTAATTTGATTCGTTTCGACACGACGGCAGCACTGTTGTGTCGTCTGAGTATGACATTGTGCTATGGATGAAATTATGGAAGGTGGTACGTCTTTCTAACCTATCAAAGGCGGAGGATCACAGTTATGCGTGTGTATGTACGAGGTGGTAATTGTGGTAGTGGCACAACTACGTGTTTATTCGGTTTGTTGATTCGGCTCACTGGGTGTCTCTCGATAGCTTGTGTTTCTATCTAGTGTCTAGTACATGTGTGTGTATGTGTATGCTTGTGCAAATGTGTGAATGTGTGTCGTGTGACTTTTCCGACAGGCGCGTCTGGATTCTGGAATTTGATCATGAGAAGATGGAGCAGGATGGCTGCGACGATGATGATGATGATGACGATGACGATGATGGCGGCAGCGGCGCTGGCTTATGGTAATAGTGTGCTTGATTTATTTCCTGTTGATTAATTGTATCGACCTGCCTGTGTCTGTTTGTCTGTCTGTCCTGCCGATGTGTGTGCCTGGTGTATGTGCGTTCGTGTCGGCGCGGCCAGTGTGCGCTCAGCAGTCAGCGGTGCTAGGTGGCCCTCGATAGTTTTGCGGTGCCTCCGATTTGCGGTGCCTCCGATTTACGGTGCCACGTGCTGCGCCTGGCAATAGACAAACGAGAGATGCATCAGGCTATCTGCGGCCATACAGACAGACCGGTGGTGACAGCAGCGGTGGGGCCGGCGGCAGCGGGGGCGTCGGTAGCGGCCGAACACAGCGGAAACGCGGGCGGCGGAAACGCGGGCGCCAGCAACGACTGCAGCCCGAGCAGAAGCTGGAAGAGTCGCTCGGCGGCGGCGGGGTGTTGCAGATTTGATGCGGCGGCTAACAGAACGGGCGGCGTCGTCGTCGTCGTCGTCGCCGCCGCGTGCACAGGTGTTGTGGGCAGTATTCGCCACGCAAAGCCGCGCTATTCCGACTCGAGGGCACGATGCGCCGCCGCTCACTAGGCGAGCCTCAACACCCGCGGCGGACGAGCGTGCGGAGCTCTGAAAGTACACCACCACCATCGCCAGCAGCAACAGCAACAACAACACCACAGCAGCAACAACAACAACAAGAGCGACAACAACAACACAGCAGCAACAACAACAACAACAACAATAACAGAGCAGCAACAGCAACAAGAGACAACACCACAGCAAAATTAGCAATCAAATCGACGCAATTATACTCACGTTAGCGTAACTGACAGTATTATTCGGCTAGAATCAATGAAAACCTTGTAGGAAGATCAATCTAGACTAGAAAATAGGCATGCATAAGTGTGTTGAATTCGTGTCTCAGCATCAGCATGATATTCGGTACGTATACGGCGGAAGTTACGCGCTCATACATCACTGTTGAGGTAGGATTTGATCTAGAGCGCTATGGCTAATTCCCACGGCATGTTGTGCTGTTTTGTCAAGGTTCAATCGGCGGTCAGCCAGCATATGTAGCACATACGGTAGATATGTCTTTATCGCATAAACGAGCACAAAGACGGATGCTACAATAATCTGTCCTAGCGCTCGCGTATATGTTTCTGCGATAAATATATCTATCTACATTCGACATTACACATAAATACGCAATGATGTGCAGCCTTCGGCCATACGCATTTAATATCAGGATGCTAAGGCACGAATAAGACACCTACACGCATGCCGATACCTCTCCTTCTTCTTGATTATGATTTTATATTAAGATGAAGTACATAAGAAAGCTAAAATATAGTTAACACTCTTAAGCAATGTGCCAAATGAGGCCAATAAAATTCTAACAAATTGAGTATATATATATATATATATATATATATACAGGTAGTTCAATAAGTTCTTAGAATCAAAACCAAGAATTTTCCAAATCATGTTTTTAAATTTATCTTATTCGATATACTCCCCGAGATGCTCAATACACTTTTCCCACCAAGATTTCAGAGCTTTTATACCTCTTAAGTAGAATTCCGCGTCTTTAGACTGAAAATAGGCATTGACAGCAGGCTTAACCTCTTCATTGCTGGAAAAACGCTTTCCACCGAGACTATTCTTCAAATGTCCAAAGAGGAAATAATCAGAGGGGGCCAGGTCTGGAGAATAGGAAGGTTGTTCAATAAGTTCGAACCTCAGTTGGGCCAGTTTTGCCGATGCTTGCCGGGACTTGTGTGCAGGAGCATTGTCCTGGTGAAACAGGACAACCTTCTTCTGCAAAGCGGGCCGTTTCACAATGAGTTCTTGCTAAGGGCAGTCTAACAGTCTTGCCTAATATTCTCCTGTGATCGTTTTACCGCTCTCAAGGTAGTCGACCAGCATTATTCTACGTTGGTCTTAAAAAACTGTAGCCATAACCTTTCCGGTCAATGGCGTTGTCCGCACCCTCTTCGGAGGTCCTTCATCAGGTGCACACCATTGGCAAGATGCTTCTTGGGTCTCGGGAGTGTAGTGATGGACCCAGCTTTCATCGACGGTCATGAATCTGCGCCAAAAATCCGACGAATTGTTCGACATCTTGGCCAAATTTCGCTGTGAAGCGAAAACAGGCGCGTTTTTTTGGCCTTGGTTGAGCAAATGCGGCAGCCATTTTTCTCTGAGCTCTTTCATCTTCAAGTTTTCGTGCAGGATGAAATGCACACTACCCAAACTGATCCCCAAGGCCTCCGCTATCTCCCTAATGTTAACTCGCTTATCTGCGGCAACGATTTTCCGCACCTTTTCCACGTTTTCCTAATCAGTTGCCGTTTTTGGGCGTTTTGAACGTAGTTCATCCCGGTGCTCCTGCGACCTCTTTTTAACTCATTAATCCAGTTGGAAACAGTGGCAAAACATGGCGCAGAGTCACCGTACACCTCGTCTAACTCAGTTTTCACTTGGGTCGCATTCCAACCTTTGAAATAAAATGCTTGATAACCACTCGAAACTCTTTTTTCTCCATTTTTCAAAATCACGCCGATACGTTGCACGGGAAAAGCGATCAAACGAAATCGCAACGGCCAATCACTATAATATTTTGACTGCTGGCAGTCGAAAAGTTGCAGTTCCTAATAGCGGTGGAAGCGCGCCAAAATTCGAATTCTAAAAAGCTCATTCTAAGAACTTATTGAACTACCTGTATATATATATATATATATATATATATATATATAGAGAGAGAGAGAACAGGTTATATGTAGAAAAAGTAAAATCACACTCTGAGCTTTAATAATATAACATCAGACTGCAGGGCCCGGACGCTACAAAATATATCACTGTGTTTGTTTCCGATGGTATTCATACAGTTGAGATAGATGAAAACAGAGCCAATGAAACATGATTCGCCACATAGAAACCGGTTACACATAAACTAACTCCAAATAGGGAAACATAGCTTCTTACTGGTAGAAGAGTTTCCATTCCAAGCAACTCATTCAGTGATTGCCATTGTAACGGAAATAGACTTTATATAGTAGTCTACTTAAGGAGACTAAGCCCGGCCGAAAACGTCACTGAAGCTTTCCTGTTACTCGAGGGCATTCTACGATTGCAGCAAGCGTGTGTCGCCACCATATACGCAGCTTCGCGCAGCCTCATTGGCTCATAAAAGGGCTGAGAGCCGGGAAAGGGACGAGGTCGTCCCCTGCTGGAACCCACCGACTCTCTGGAAATCGCGTGCGCGTGCTTTTAATCGACATCTTGCTGTGGTCGAATCCAGTCTTCATGTCTCCTGCCAAGCCGGGCCCGCTCGCGACTACACATGGCCATCAGCAGCAGCAGGATCTATTTCCCCAACAAATATCATGTTGACAACGACTTCGGAGACAGCAGCGACAAGCACAACCTCAGAACGCCGGAGCGACAGAAATCGATATAGGGGGTGTAGAGAAAATAGCCACCTACCCTCGGCACGAATGTGCCCCCTCTTGGAGCTCACCCCAACTGCCCACAGTCCAACCAGGGCAGCAATTCATCATCTGCTGATGACGCACGACCATTACATTATGATGCATGACATCACGTTCCCTCCCCCCCCCTGTTACTCGATACGCTGATCAAACAATGAAATAGGCGCCTCGCCTACAAAGGCAACACACACACACATTCATGTGACAGAGAGCAACGCCGTATTTGTTTTCGGAAGCCTAACTCTCGTCGACGGTAACGAGTGATTCTCAGAATTTCTCTCCACTAATAGATATATATATGTATATGTATACGTACATGAGAATAGCAATTATAGTCGTGCCCTTTAACAAATAATTAAGGTGTGTGCACCTACGGCGAAAGGTGGGTGGGGTGAAAGATGAGCCCCCTTCCTTGCCAACACGCGCGTAGGCTATTTATATTCTTTTTCGATTCGATAGGGTCTTTCTCTTCATGACGGCTACAGTCGTACCAAGATGTGCGAGGTAAGCAAGATGTAATGCTAGCTGTTATATTTCTTAGCTCGCTACATCCCACGCGAAACATTTTTGGCCTTTGCCCATAGTAGAGTGGCCAGCCAGAACTCCTGTTGGCGGCATGTTGCGCATATGCAACGGCTAATCAGGTTCGCCGTGCGAGAGCCGATCCTACAATGGAGACAAGCATCTCACATGCGCCGTTTTTTTCTATGGTGCACTTTAGGCATCAGATAGGCTTGTTAGTTACCGAGATATTGCGCACGAAGCTGCATAGTGCTACACTTCAGCGCCATTCACGGTCACCCCACACAAACGGACCTGTCTGTCATCTAACTTCAGCGACAGTTCTTTCTTGGAAGCTGAAACCGTCCGATAGTCAGATTATGATTAGATCCCATAACGCTACAAGTTAGCCCTACCCTTCCCTCAATGCACTCGTTTGCGAGGCGATACGTTTCTGCTAAATTGTAGCTGCCTTCTTTCAGCGGCCCGGTCCTCGTCTCTTTTCCCTGCCCTGAGGAAACCTGCTCTAAGAAGAGTTGTCAGAGAGGCGTATATTTCAAACATCGAAATCACCAAGTCAATAGTAAGAAAGACATTACGTTCGTAGGGTCTAGTGAATTCGCCAAACGCGTGTTAATAAATTTTGAATTCAACAGGTATTGCTTTAGGGTGATTCGTATCACTCAACGTGGGTCGACCTTGTACTCTACAAAAAGACTTGAGCAGCAGGAACTCCTTGGTTGGTAGAAAATAAAAAAGAAATTTGTGCATCAAGACTGAAATGCTGATAAATACCAAATAACAAACGGCTAAATGCTAAATTTACAACAACCGCCTCCTTAAACACAGCTGTGCAAGTCCCATTCTAAACAGCTTCATCTTTGTATTGCTGTTACTGCTATGACGAACATTGGTCTTACCTAATATGATGATAAAATATTTAATAGTTGCCAGTCCCACATTAGGACTCGAAATCTCCCGAATACAAGATAATGGATTTGCCAGTGAATCACCCTGCTTGGATCCTTTTTCCACTCATCGAAATTATCCTATCAGTGCCCAGAGCAACCGATAGTAAGCATGGTTTCCACCGATCAAAGGACGAAAATGCTAGCGACAATAATGCACGGACATCCCCGCACATGCGGGAGGTACATCGTTAGTTCATCTCTCGTCATCGGCCAGCTTAGCTGATAACCATTCCTGCGGCCAGTCTCAATGCTCTGATTCTCTAAATATACAATCGACTACAATCAATAGATAATCAGATACACGTGCTTACACCATATTTGCGTACAACTTTGCCGCCATAGGTGCCCCTTATTCGACCCCTCATCGATCTTAAGGTATTAAACGATGGTACACTTCATCTAAAAAGATCAAAGACAAACGTACGCACAGTAGGGCTGGGCTACAGATGCGGACTAAAGGGACAAAGCTGGGTGCGAAACTCTATCTTCTGGCCTTGCGTGAAGCTTCGTTAGTTTACTATTATTACTATTATGAAATTTGATCGCGAGCACGAGGCATCCATTTACACTTACCCCGTCGCTAAGCTATAAATCAGCGTTCCCCCTGCATGTTGCTTGCGACAGAAGCTACTTGAGAGGTCCAGTGTTGTGACTGTCTCCCATGATCTTCTCCGAAAACAAGAGACTATTCCGTTTCGAGAACGAATGCCAATAACCGCGTATAATATGGTGAAGCACATCGACGGTTGGTATAAGGACAAACTTAAACGCCAGTCTAACGTTTTAGTTTAAATTAAGCTTGTCGCGGAAGGATGTTCATAGCGTAGTTTAAATCACCCCTATAATTGATTTTGCCACAGGTATTAAATCAGCACCTGTCATCCTTAACTGTAATAATGATACACAAATAAAATTAATGGGCATGATTTACACCGTGATTCTATCTGGGCTAAGTGAGTGTTAATGCTGTCGCAACTATTTGTGGTTGTTTGTTGTTATCAGTCACTGCGTAGAGCAGCAAAAAATAAAGCTCATAGAAACCCCTGTAAGTAAAATGAGTCGATAAACATTAAATGAAGCTCAGGGGAAACGCCAACAAGACATGCAACTACGTGCGGTGGATGTGGTTGTTGTTGTTGTTGTTGTCGTCGCAACTTATAGCAGTAGCTACGGACCCGATAGCGGCGCCGACGTGGTGTGTTTGACATTCATCTCGTTACCTGGGGGCGTCGATTCGGTATGACGGGGTTGGTTAACCCCGTCATCGTCGAAGCTGATGTTGTCATCGACATCAATGACGACAACGACGGGGTGATTTACTACGACGACACATTTAGACATTTAGGTGTCTTCTCTCTCTCTACTATTCGTACGACAAGCGACAAGAGACGAAGAGGCAACAGAGAGAGGGGTAAGCGCGGCATTCACACGGCACGCTTGCTAACCATGGCAGTACAGGTAGCAACAACAATAGCAACAATAACATCAACAAATTGAAACTGTATTTCTTGATCATTTTTACTATCTATGCTATTCATTTGATGACTGAAGATCTCGCCAAATGGTCGCTACGGAGTCGTCTTGCTCCCCTCTTTGTGATGGTGTCAACAGAGGCTGGCGGCCATCTGTTTTTTGATGATGTCTCGTCCCACAAACCGGCAACAATTTATGGGCAGGAAGTGGGGGGGGGGGGGGTGCAGTCATATCGTCGTCGGCGTGGTCGTTGCCGGATTCAAAGTAATAGCGTTATAGTAAGAGTACACCTACGCAGTGCATAGCGGCGGTAGCACTGTTGTTGCGGACACCTTCTAGTGGACACCACAGCGGAGCTCGAATGAGGTGACACTCAATAATAATAATAATAACTAGGTGGCTATAGATAGGCGATGCCGAGTGGGGTCGAGTCGTGCACGAACCGCGATCGACGAGAGACCGACTACCGATAATAGCAACACCAAGCCGGGCAGGGGACCTGAGGGTCTGCACCCATCGGCACCCAACGCATGGGCAATTGTAGACGCCGCCCCCGGGCAGGCACGCACATTGTACCTTCGTACTCTGCTCTCCTGGTTCAACCAACCCTCTGGTCATCGTCAACAGCGACTGGACAGCAGTAAAAGCAGCATCGGGAGGTAGCTATAGCTACCCTTTGCGGGAATGTCCCAGTGTCATTTGTGACCGTCACGACCGTGCTCCAGTTCCATAGTCATGCAGCCATGCGTAACAAACCCTGCATAACCCTCTTCCCTGTTCCTCTTTTCCTCTCCATCCACGCACCTGTCCAGCTATTTGGACATATTTTGTATATGATTCCAACTCCAAACAAATTATATATATATATATATATATATATATATATATATATGCGTGTGTGTGTAAACAAATACCACTAACACTTATGTAATTTACGTAATCGTCTACCGTCGGTTAACGTTAGGATTAGCATTCAATGTAACGCGAGTGGGGCAGGATTGACTGTTGCAAGCGTTGTTAACCACCACGTCCCTGTAGCGGCTAAATGATAGGCAAAATACGCTTGTAGGCAGCCTGCAGCAGCAGCACCACTCATGCTGAGAACTGGTACGATGTAATCGGTTCGTTACACGAAGCTCACACGCCGCTAGACCACGAATAGCGGCAACGACAATAACACTAGCAAGCACCATGATCTCTCCTTTGTCAAACGACGGATAAGTGACGAAAACGTTCAAGCATATTCCCGAAATGCCGGTCTACTTAGACACTAAACCGAAAGCCATGGTTACCGGCGAAGCGCTACATTCGACGCCAGATAGCCAAATGACGTATGAAAAGGGAAGACGGACAGCTGCCATTGTAGCTCTTTTCCTGCATTTCGTGTTCCTTCTACCTACTATCTGTGTTTTGTCCAGACGCAGCTGTTCAGCTGCGATACTGGGTGCCAACTGGGCGTAACCAGTTTTAGTTCGAATTCCGCATTGTTCTACAGCACGTAATCTATAGCAGCCGGTTCTCCTCTTGTTCGATTTGCTAAGAGGATTCGCGCCAGGATCCAGCCTCTCTGCCTTCTTTGTTCTCTATCTGTACAGAATTATCTAGGCGGTCGGAGCAAGGAGAGCGGTACGAAACACTTGCTGTGACCACTGATTAAGTAGATAAGTTTCACAGAAAAGCAGAGTAGCAGTAAGTAGTAGAGTACCTGTGACGTCTTTTTGAGTGCGATAAGGTCAAATAAAGACGACAGAATACTACTTCTTAAGACCACGACTCCGACGTACATACTGCTATTACTAATAGTACTCATAATGTTGATTGCAATAGTGTTAACGGCCTGCACGCAGGTCAAATGTTCCTACAAGCGACAAATCGAATCGAAATGGCAGCTGGCTTGAGTGACTGAGTGAGAAATGACTAGCGCGACTACATCAGCGTAAGCGTGAGTCTTTGTCATGCGATGTCGGTCCATAGTGTCGAGTCGACCGTGTTCGTGTTCAACTCGACGGCCCCGTCACCCATCGAATCGATTCATCGAAAATGATGGGCAACCAAGGCTCTCCACCCTACAGACTCCTATATATATATATATGTATAATATATATACGTGGAAAAACCGAAAGAGGGGAGAAGCTAGCAAATACGTACTGCTACAGAATAGAGTCGAATGATGATACATGTGCGGCAAAAGCGTATTCGTCATCATAGTTGTATTTGCCTTAATCTAGAAATCACAATAAAAACAGCGTAACAACAATCAAGAAAACGCAGCAACAACAATAAACGCAGCAAGCACAAACAAAAACGCAGCAAACAAGCAAACGTAGCCAATAACAACAGCAAACGCAGCAGCAACAACACAGCAGCGCTAGCAGCAGCAACAACAACAACAGCAAACGCAGCAACAAACAACAGCAAACGCAGCTCAAGCAACAACAACAACAACAGCAACGCAAACGCAGCAGCAACAACAACAACAGCAAACGCAGCAGCAACAACAACAGCAAACGCAGCAACAACAACAGCAAGCGCAGCAACAACAACAGCAAGCGCAGCAACAATAACAGCAAACGCAGCAACAGCAATAGCAACAACAGAGAGGGCACAGCGCCACGCGCTAGGCTTGCACAGTTAGACTCAAGGACAAATCGTCAAACAGCAACCACCACAACAAGACGAATCAAATGCATCCTCTACCGCTGCGGCTTCTGCTGTCACAGCAGCAGCTGCTATTGTTGTTGTTATTGTTTGCTATTGCCCTTTAAGCGACCAGTGAGGTCGGACTAGCAGTAGCCGAGTGGTAAGCAACTTCTTTGCTACCACCGGTGGCAACTGACGCTCGTTGTCAGCAGTGCCTACGAACACTGTGAGGAAGGAACGCATCATGATCTGACATCATCTGACACGTGCTTCCAGTCAATACGGACACGTGTTCTTTCCCCCTCTCGCTCTCCCCTTTTTCCCACTCCACATATGACTCTCGCCGTCTCCCTATGTATACATATATATATATATATATATATATATATATATATATATATATATATGTGTGTGTGTACAATGACGCAAACGAAACGAAAGCTCTAACAAACTAACGGTGTGGATAGAGGGCAAGAGGTAAAAGGAGAAAGCTACTGCTAAACGAACGTCACCGCAAGCAAGTGATATTTATAGAATTAAAAGTAAGATATATAGCAGTAGGAGGAGCAGATTACTCTATCTCTCTTTGCCCCTCTTGCTTCATATATATATATATATATATATATATATGAGCAAGGGAGGGTAAGAGAGGTAAGCCTCGCGTAGCGCTATATTGGCACTAAGTGTGCATAGGCACGGATGGAGGACGGAGACCGATCACCGGCCGGCCAGCCAGCCAGTGGTATCAGTACGCGTGCCTTGCCAGTAGTTACAATTGGAGGCGTCCCGTGATACTTTGATGTCATTTTTGTTTTGTTTGAGCACGTCTGCAGAACTCCATGTCCAACCTTCCGAGAGAAGTTAGCGGACCTTGAGCGCGCGTTGACAGCTGATACTTCTGCTGTTTGTATCACTTTAGCGACGAAAAACTCACTGCGAGCACGGGATACATAGAGTGTGCGGTGTAATGATCGCTCCATTCTGCATAAATAAATATATGTATATATATACACATACCGATAGAATATTACTGGTTGCATTCACTTCTGCGCAGTCAGATACAGGAACAAAACATACAAGTCCTTAAATATATTACTTAACAGCAACAATAGCACATACACGACGGCCCAGCTACGTACGAGGTGTGTTCAAAAAGTATCGCGACTGTTGTGTTTTTTCAAAAATTATTCATTTATTCATGAATATCTATTTTGTCCCCTTCAAAGTAATCCCCATGAGATATTATTACACTTGTGCCAACGGTTTTTCCAATCTTCAAAGCACTTCAAAAAACCTTTTTTTTTTAATCTTGTTCAGCTCCTCCTTCGATGCCGTCTTTATCTCGTCAAGCGTAGCGTAACGTCGTCCTTTCATGGGCCTCTTCAGTTTAGGGAACAAGAAAAAGTCACAGGGGGCCAGATCTGGGGAATACGGCGGCTGCGGCATCATTAGTGTGTTGTTTTTGGCCAAAAACTCGCGCACAAGCAACGATGTGTAAGCAGGGGCGTTATCGTGGTGCAAAAGCCAATTTTTGTTCTTCCACAAATCCGGGCGTTTCTGGCGGATTGCTTCGCGCAAATTGCGCATAACTTGCAGGTAATATTCCTTATTGACCGTTCTACCCTGTGGCAAGAACTCATGATGCACCACGCCCCTACAATCGAAGAAAACTGTCAGCAAAACTTTCACATTCGACCGAACTTGGCGCGCTTTTTTCGGTCTTGGTTCGTGCGGCAGCTTCCATTGAGATGATTGAGCTTTGGTTTCCACGTCATAACCATAAACCCACGATTCGTCACCAGTTATGACCCTCTGGAGCAAATTTGGGTCGTCGCGGACAGAGTCCAACATCTCATTAGCAATGTTCATGCGATGCTGTTTTTGGTCGCAATTGAGCAATTTTGGTACGAATTTCGCGGCGACCCGTCTCATGCCCAAATCATTGATAAAAATCGAATGGCACGAGCCAATCGATATGTTTAGGTCCTCAGCAACTTCTCTAACGGTGATTCGACGATTGGCCAATACCATTTTCTCCACTTCATTAATTTTTTCGTCTGTTGTTGAAGTGCTCGGGCGTCCGGCACGCTCTTCGTCGTTCACATCTTCTCGGCCTTCTGAGAACATTTTGTACCACCGATAAACGTTGCTTCGGTCCAAGGTAGCTTCTCCGTATGCCACAGTCAACATTCGGAATGCATCCGCGCACTTAATTTTGTTTTTCACACAAAATTTGATACAGGTTCTTTGATCCATTTTTTTGAATAGGTAAAAATCGAAGACGATCCAAAACACGTGCAAGCAAAGCAGCTGTCAACAATTAAGTGAACATTCAAAATGGCCGAGCTTGTCGGCATAAGTGAGAGACATGAGTACCAACATAACGCCACAAAAAATCGAAATTCGAATATACGTAACCCGCGGAAATTCAAAGTCGCGATACTTTTTGAACACACCTCATATGCAGGATTGTTTTTCAGTATAGTTAAAAAAAAACAGTTCAGCCTGTAGTTAAAAAACAGTTAAGCCTATAGTTAGGGTTGTGGTTGTTGCTCTTACTGCTGTGCTTTAGAACGAGTCCAATTGTTGCTGTTGTTGGCGGCGGCCAAGACATTTGGTAGCCTTTGCGGCCTACGTTTTCGTCAATTGTCTCCGAGCTCGCTTCGAAGATAGGCAGTTCGTTTGTGATTGTCTGTCAAGCACTGTTTTTCCCGCGTGTCGTTCCGTCGACTCTGTCTGAGTGAGTGCGCGTGAGTGCATATAGTAGCAGTAGTAGTACGTATGTCTATCGAGTCGAGCCCGGTGGCGTGGTGGCTTAAGTCTGCGCCTTTCAACCGGAGGAGACATATAGGTGCGCGGGTTCGAGCCCCACCCTTGCACATTTGTATTGATGGGGGTCCGTCTATGAAGCAATGTGAAAAACAGTTCCGTCGACGTTAAATCTTGAGCTGAGGGTCAGCCCCTCGAAAACTTTACTTAGCTTTTACTTAGACTTACATAGTAAGTGTATGCTATTATCCATCGGCATCATCGGCGGCAGCAACATCGTTCGCAACGATGTAGATGGCAGCTGCGCCAAAATTTCTTTGTCAGTCTCAGTTGTCGTCGTCGTTGCCGCCACCACCACCACCACCACCACCTACTAATCAGTTTCGATAAGACGCAGGCGACGACGCGACGAAAATCGTCTAAGCGAGAGTATTTATTTGTCGTTTTGTCAGCCAGCCGCGTTCGCGCTGGCTCGCGGCGCAGCGTGAACCTCATGTCATGCCGCCATCAGCACACTTGATTCAAGGACAATTCAGTCGCCCAACTGGCGGCTGCACTGGT